>BQNB010048661.1:0-39763 GCA_026074375.1 Tanacetum coccineum
GATTGACTATGATGAAGTCTTTGCCCCTGTTTCAAGAATTAAAGCAATTAGGCTATTTTTAGTTTATGCTTCATTTAAAGAGTTTATGGTGTAAATGGATGTAAAAAGTGCTTTTCTCTATGGGAAGATTAAAGAAGAGGTGTATGTATGTCAACCACAAGCATTTGAAGATCCATACTTTCTTGATAGAGTATACAAGGTTGAAAAAGCACTGTATAGACTACATCAAGCTCCTAAAGCCTGATATGAAACCTTGTCAACATATCTGTTAGACAATGGGTTTCAAAGAGGGAAAATTGACAAGACCTTATTCATCAAAAGTCACAAAGGTGATATTTTGTTGGTCTGAGTTTATGTGGATGACATCATCTTTGGTTCAACAAAGAAGGAGCTATGCAATGCAATGCATTTGAAAAGTTGATGCATGCGAAATTTCAGATCTATGGGAGAACTTATATTCTTCTTGGGATTACAAGTACAGCAGAAGAAGGATGGCATATTTATTAGTCAAGATAAATATGTTGATAAAATTTTAAAGAAATTTTGGTTTATAGATGTCAAAACTGCAAGCACACCAATAGAAACTCAAAAGCCTCTGCTCAAGGATGAAAATAGTGAAGAAGTGGATGTTCATATGTATAGGTCAATGTTGGTTCATTGATGTATCTTACATCTTCAAGACCTGGCATTATGTTTGTAGTGTGTTCCTATGCTAGATACCAAGTCAATCTAAATGTTTCACATCTTCATGCTGTAAAAAGAATTTTTAGGTACTTAAAAGGTCAACCAAAATTGGGCCTTTGGTATCCAAAAGATTCTCCTTTTGATTTGGTAGCATACACTGATAGTGATTATGCTTGAGCAAGCTTAGATAGGAAGTCTACAACAGGAGGTTGTCAATTCCTTAAATGTAGATTGATATCATGGCAGTGAAAGAAACAGAAAGTGGTTGCAAATTCCACAATAGAAGCTGAATATGTGGCTGCTTCAAGTTGTTATGGACAAGTGCTTTGGATTCAAAATTGATTACTTGATTATAGGTACAATTTTATGCATACCAAGATCTTTATTGACAATAACAGTACTATTTGCATAATTAAAAATCCTATTTTTCATTAAAAAAACAAAGCATATAGAGATTAGACATCATTTTATTAGAGATTGCAATGAAAAGAAATTGATTTAAATGGTCAAAATCTATACTGACAAGAATGTTGCAGATTTGCTTACAAAAGCTTTTAATGTAAGTAAATTTCAATATTTGATTGCTAGTAATGGAATGTTAAATCCTTAAAAGTCTTTTATCTCTTTATGTTTTTGTAGAGTTTTGTATGAATTAGTAATGTTATTCATGTCATTAAAAGTTTCTGCTCTTAAGTATAATTAGTGCTGCTAGTTATACTTTATACTGCTAAGTTTCTAATGTTAGTTATACTTAATACTATTAAGTATAATTAATAATGTGATAATTGTAGAAATTGTTATGGTTTGTGTTTTCTTGGTTTTTGGACTAACAATTTGCAGGAAAAACAAAGAAAAGTGTTAGATTGATGATGGAAGAGCTGTGTAAAAACAGACAGCGTGATTTGGTGAAAAAAATAATTGAGAGAGTTGGTGAGAATAAAAACAGAAAGAGAGTTGTGTAAAAACAGATAAAGTGATTTGGTGAGAAAAAGAATTGAGAGAAGCGGTGAGTTGAAAAACAAAAAGAGAGTTGAATATATTAAAAACAGACAAAGTGTTTGGAATGGAATTGGAGTTAATACTGGTGACTCAAAGTTAATGTTGCTAGGCATAAACTTACTACTGCTGGTGATGGTTAATGTTGTTGAGGGTATTTTCATAAATACTTCAATTAAGGGTTTCAATCACTCATTTAATCGATTTCACTATTTCATATACTCTTTAGTCATAAACCATAACTCAATTTTATCATCCATCATCAAAACCCAACACAATGACGACCCTAAAGTTTGCTGATACTCACAACATGGTCGTGTTCTTGTCTAAACCCGCAAAAAGTAAAGGGTTTGAACAAATTGTGGATTTCTTGAATGCACACCCTATTAAGCATGCATTAACGGTTAAACTTACAATCTATATTTCGTGTATTGAATAATTCCGGGATACTATCAAGGCAAAAATTGTTAATGTGGAAGTACAGTTACAAGCCCTAGTGGATAGGAAGAAGAAAATCATAACTGAATCAACTGTGAGAAGAGATCTTCAACTGGAAGATGTTGAAGGTGTTGATTGTCTACCCAATGCTGCCATCTTTGAACAACTTGCATTAATGGGGTATGAGCAGGTTTTACAAAAACTCACTTTCTATAAATCATTCTTCTCCCCACAATGGAAATTCCTTATTCATGCTGTTTTACAATGTTTAAGTCCAAAAACAACTGCATGGAATGAATTTAGTAGCACTATGGCTTCTGCAATTATCTGCTTAGCTACAAACCGGAAGTTTAACTTTTCAAAGTTTATTTTTGAAAGTATGGTGAAGAACTTATATAATCTTTCTGGTAAATTTTTAATGTATCCAAGGTTTTTACAAGTGTTTTTGGACAAATAATTTGGTGAGAAGCCTACTCATAAAAGAATTTATATTGCACCTTGTCACACTAAAAAGATTTTTGGGAATATGAAAAGAGTAGGAAAAGATTTTTCTAGTAGAGTAACACCATTATTTCCAACAATGGTGGTATAAAACCAATCTGAAATGGGTGAAGGTTCAACAATACCCACTGATCCCTAACACACACCCCCCATTTTACATCCATCAACATCTTAACCCCGAAAGACTCAAACACCTAGAGAACTTACAAGAGTAGACACTAAGATACCTCAGTCCAGTGGTCCTATGGAAAATGTAGCAGATGAGGTTGTCCATAAGGAGAGGGGTGATCGTTTGGTGAGGGCTGCCACTACTGCTTCTAGCTTAAAAAAAGAGCAAGACAGTGGTAACATAACTAAGACCCGATCCAAGGCAACACTTAATGAACCAAGTTCCTCATGAACTAGTTCAGGCAGTGGTCCCAGGCGCCAAGAAACCATGGGAGATACAATTGCTCAAACTAGGTCTAAGAATGTATCTAAACTTTCCAATGATCCACTGCTCGCAAGAGGTAACACACTTTGAAGTGGTGAGGATAGTTTGAAACTTAATGAATTGATGGAACTATGTACCAATTTACAACAAAGGGTTCTTGATTTGGAGACTACAAAGACCACTCAAGCTAATGAGATTGCAAGTTTGAAAAGGAGGGCCAAGAAGCTTGAAAAGAAGGATAGATCAAGAACTCATAAGCTAAAAAGACTTTATACAGTTGGTTTGAGTGCTAGGGTAAAATCCTCTGGAGATGAAAAATATTTAGGTGAGGATGCATCTAAATAGGGGAGGATAGCTGATATTGATGCTGATGCAGGAATTACCTTGGTTAGTACTCATTTTGATGCTGATACAGATATGTTTGGAGTACATGACTTAGTTGGTGATGAGGTGGTTGTTGAAAGTGAAGTTGCTGTTAAAGCTAGTGAAATGAGAAATGTTGTTAAGGAAGTAGTTGTTGTTATTGATACTGCCAGTACAATTCCAGTTAGTACTGCTACAATAACTGATGTTGAAATTACTTTGGCTCAAGCACTAGCAGAGTTGAAGAGTGCAAAACCCAAGGCTGATAAAGTTGTGATACAAGAACCAGAGCATGGTACAACTATAACAACACCTACAACAATAATACCTGTACCAAAACCTCTACAGGACAAAGGCAAAGGGATTATGATTGAAGAGCCTATGGTGGAACAAGTGAAGCCTATAAAGAGGCTTGAACAAATGAGGCTTGATGAAGAACTTGCCTTCAAGCTACAAACTGAAGAAGAAGAAGAAGAAGAAGAAGAAAGGCTTGCCTGAGAAAAAGCTTAACAAATTAAAGAAGCTAACATAGCTTGGGATGATGTTCAGGCTAAAGTTGAAGCTGATTATCAGTTGGCTCAAAGACTGCAAGCTCAAGAGCAAGAAGAATTGACTGATGAAGAAAAGGCAAGATTATTTGTACAATTCTTAGAGCAAAGAAGAAAACATTTTGCAGCTAAGAGAGCAGAAGAGAAGAGGAATAGACCACCAACAAGAGCTTAACAAAGGAATATCATGTGTACTTATCTGAAAAACATGGAAGGATGGAAGCCCAAAAGTTTGAAGAACAAGTCCTTTGCCAATATTCAAGAATTGTTTGAAAAAACAATGAAAAGGGTGAATACCTTTGTTGACTACAGAACTGAGTTGCTGGAAGAGAGTTCCAAGAAGGCAAAAACAGAGCTGGAAGAGAATTTAAAGAAAGCTAAAGCAGAAGTGATGGAAGGTAGTTCTAAAATAGCAGGAGAAGAGTTGGAACAAGAAAGTATTAAGAAGCAGAAGGTGGATGAGGATAAAGAAATAGCAGAGCTTCAAAGTCTAACATAAGTCATTCCAGATGAAGAAGAGGTAGCAATTGATGTTGTACCTTTAGCTACTAAGCCTCCAACTATTGTTGTCTGGAAGATCCACGAAGAAGGAAAGAAAAGCTATTATCAAATAATAAGAGCTGATGGAAAGTCACAAATATATAGAGTCTTTAGTCAAATGCATAAAAGTTTTAGCATGGAAGACTTGGAAGATTTGTACAAGCTGGTAAAAGCTAAATATAGATCAACAAGACCAGTGGAAGACTTAGATTTGATTTTATATGGAGACTTGAAGACAATGTTTGAACCACATGTTGAAGATCAATTTTGGAAGAATCAAGATAATTATAATGTGTTGGATTGGAAGTTATATGATTCCTGTAGAGTTCATTCATTGAGGATGCAACATGTGTACATTCATATGCTAGTAGAGAAGAAGTATCCCCTTACACCATCTATAATTACTGATATGTTAAACAAGAAGCTTCAATGTGATCATTTTAGTGAAATGGCATATTAGGTTCTTAAACTTCTCACAAAACAGCTTAAGAATCCATGAAGTGTTTGGAAGCATCCTCCTGGTGATTAATGAAGCTTTCAATGAAGAAACTTGAGATTTTGAAAAAAGAATATCAAGTTTAGGGGAGGATTGTTAGGATTAAAAGACTTCTTGATGATCTTAGAGTTATTGCTGCTCAGGTTTGTGTTACTGCTGCTAAGCTAAAGTTAGTGTTGTTCATTAACTTTAATAAAAAAATATGCTAAGTAGTTAGTGCTGCTAGTATAAAGTTAGTACTGCTAGTTCACAGTTACTACTGTTAGTAAATATTAGTAATGCTAGTGTAAAGTTAGTACTGCTGGTGAAGATTGAAGAAAATATTCTAAGTAGTTACTACTGCTTGTGCTCAGTTAATGCTGCTGGTGTATAAGTTACTACTGCTCAAAGATTAAGACTGCTGAAAGAGTTTCTACTGTCAGAGAAAGGATAAAGACAGAAGAAAGGATAAAGATTGTTTAGAGATCAAGATTACTTACGTGATAAGTATTAGTTATTTATAGAATAGATCATAGAGAATATTCTAAGTCTTAGGAATATATTGTAAATCGACTAGGACTCCTTGGTGTATAAAAGGAGGTCCTAGGGTATAGAGTTTAATGTGTTTTTTTTATTTGATAAGTGTTATTCATAGCTTCAAGGTTTTGTAACCCTAATACTAGGAGAGTATTTGTATTATTCTTAATAATATTGGAGCTTTTATTGTTTGTTGAATTGTGATATTGTGTTACTGTTTCATTAAGAATTCTTCTAATATTAAAGATTAGATTCTGCATAATCTTTAATACACTTAACAAAGTTTCTACTATAGTTGTGTTAGATTTATCTAATATAACTAAACCTTAAACAAACTAAAAGAATTTGATCTATTAAAGTGGGATCCAACAAGAGGTATCCTACAACTGGGACAACAATTCGCTACAAGACATAACCGTGGGGCTCTCTCTTGGTACAACTTGTCGGCTACGTGTCCCTTCAAGGACAGTGGTCCTTCATAAGGACTGTATCTTTGTCTTATTGTCCTTTGATATTGCTGCATTAAGATGAAGCTAATAACTCCAGACCTGATATGTCCTTCGACATACCAGCTTCTCTAAAATTCTAGTGATGACTGGGACCTGAGTTGTCCTTCGACAAGTCAGCATCTCCGAAGCGTTTGTTTAATTTAGCCCGTGTTAGTTTGGCAGAAGCATCTAAGCCAGTTTTATCCTTTAGATGTTCCGGGGGAGACTATACCTCATCAGTCATCTGTTAGTCTATCTATTGTATTGTATACTAACTCTTTATCATTTATTCTTATATGTTTAAATCATTTATGATCATGCTTCACTTTGTTTTTAACTTCGTATTAATTGCAATCAAATGTATTTTGCATCAAATGAGTGTAGGGAAAAATATCCGGTTTACAAGAACCATTTCAAACATATAAAATAAATTATTTAGATTAATTCGTGTCAGTTTCGAGTCATATGATTGTAATGATTAATCTTAGGTTTTATGCAGCGTTTTACACAAGGAATAACTAATAGAATCGCGTGCATGAAATTTTTCAAGAAAAACGAATGTGAAATTTTCACAGTGGCTGGAGAAGTCATACAGAATTCTCCTAATGGCGTCATGCCTCCAGTTTTGTGAAAATTCGAAAATTTTCTATTATTTTTGAAAAAATGACTTGTACAATATCTAAAATTTGTAATTTTCTTATAAGCCTGCAGAAACCTTGATTATATCATCTCATTCATCCTATCTTTACTGCTTTCATAGAGTCAACCCTAAAAGTTTCGTTGTATATATCATTATCCCGCCAATTTTACGCTAGGTGTAGTTGTCTTTATCTTTGATTTACAGATTATATTTGATGAGAAGAAACCCGGAAGTTCTTAGGAAATTTCAGGAGGATGATTCTTGGAGGACGATTTAACCAGTTATCGCATGTTTCTTCTCCATTATTGAGCAAACCAAGGGAGAACTAGTTTCTTTTACTTGTTTTCTTTTCCCTTTATTCGTTTTACGGGTACTTTTAAGAACAATGGGGACAATTTTCAACTTAAGTGTAGGAGGAAATAAGCCTTAGAAACTATTCGTTCAATTGACATTTTCTTTGTCCTTAAAATGATGTGTAATATACCGAAACATAACGTAGACGGTAATTTTGACCCAAACTTAAAAAAAATTATGACACATACTGACTTGTGCGTTGCCTTAACAGAATATTATGTAGATGGCGTTTTCGTGTAATTCGCTCATGAATAAGGAAATACTTACATAGATCATCACAAGTGTGACAAAGCAACAGGATTAGGAAAAGTAAACTAAGAAGTAGTGTACGATTAAGTAAATACGTTCGTTTATCATATAGATAACACCAAAGTAGTTTAGATTTATTATTAGTTTAATTAACTAAAACCTAAACCAACCTCTCAAAACTATAATTTTACCTGCTTTCTATAAAATATAAAAATACAAAAATAATCTTCTCTCAACCCCTTAGACCTCTGTTATATTTTGCTCGACCTTCAGAACCTATTCCCATAGAGAACGATAACAACCCCCGAGTCTTGCCTTACTACACTACAATGGTTAGGTACTCTGCCTAGGGAGTTGTAAAACTTCTTGTTGAAGTCTAACGACAACCGCATCAGTAGGCAAAGCATCATGCATTTCCTATATTATATAAAGAGAAACTCATTACATTATTGTTGAGGTAAATTTACGTAGGCTGCTTGAGCTTGATAAAAGTGCCCTCAGCGGTAGTAAAGATAAAATTCAGCTTGGTTCCTCCGGAGCATAGTCCTTCGTCTCCTAGCTAAAAATAAGAAAGAACACTGTTAGCTCACCCTGGGGTGTGAGTCTGGGACCAACTCTAGCGTGAGAGTAAGTACAATGATTGTAAGATAAATGAGGAGAATATAAAGTAAGGTCCGTAAAGGTGTTGTGTCCTTCGTCTCAAGGAAATGAGCTCTCCCTTTATACCAATTGGGATTCACTACAAGACATAACCGTGGGGATCTCTTTTGGTACAACTTGTCGGTTACGTGTCCCTTCAAGGACAATGGTCCTTCACAAGGACTGTACCTTTGTCTAATTGTCCTTTGATACTGTTGCATTAAGATGAAGCTAATAACTCCGGACCTGATATGTCCTTTAACATACCAGCTTCTCCGAAATTCTAGTGGTGACTCCGGACCTGAGTTGTCCTTCGACAAGTCAGCATCTCCGGAGCATTTGTTTAGTTTAGCCCGTGTTAGTTTGGCAGAAGCTTCTAAGCCAGTTTTATCCTTCAAATGTTCTTGGGGAGACTATACCTCATCATGTCCCCCCAGTCTGGTATCTGCCAAGCTAGGTTGTCAGTGCTAGACTTCAATGTGCCTTATGTTATTAGCATTTCTTCTTTTGCGGATGTGGCTTGTTTTTTGTCCACATATTTTCTTTGCAACGTGTCATGTGATAACTTTCCAACCGTCGCACCCTTTCCTTCTTTCCCTATAAATAGCAGCATCCTTTTTACTTTTCGGTTTTCTCTTGCTATAGTAAAAACACACTGTTTCCAGAGCTATCATTTTTGTTTTCTGCCGCTGCTTACTTTGCTCCGGACTTTTCCCTTTCCTAGGTACCTCTTTCTTTCCTTCTTACTTTTTTAAGTATGGCTAAAAAGGATATGGATCTGTACCATTCTTGACTCACCTAAGATGATCTGAATGATTTAATCATTAAATATAAGATTCCTCGCGATCTTCACCCTCAGCTGCCCTCCGAAGAATTTGTGATGTCCAAGCTTCCGTATGATGCCATTGGTATTTATCATCGAATGTTTGATTTTTCTGGTGTTCGAATTCCTTTTTCATTGTTCCTTCTGGCCCTCATCAAACATTACAGGGTTCACTTCTCTCAGTTGGGTCCTCTTAGTCTTAATAAGGTCATTACCTTCGAGGTGTTGTGTCGGTCTTTGCAGATAGAGCCGATGGTGACCTTGTTTAGGGTTTTCTAGACTTTGTGCAAACAAGGTGATTGGTTTTCATTTGCCAAGCGTCGTGTCCCTTCTCCGGTCTATATTGATGACAATCGTTCTTGCATGAAACATTTGAATAGTGGCTTCTGTTTGATTGATCGGCGGACCATTCTAAATGATATGGTTTGGAGACATTCGGATGCAGCTATTGACGATCCAAGACCTGCTGCTGGTTCTTTTAACATGGCTGATGTGCATCATCTGAGGGCTCATGTTGTAAAGCTGAGGGGTATGCCTAAGGGTGTGTTAATTTTATCTGGGTTGAGTCGAGTTTGGAAGAGTCGTATATGTGATCCGGTTCTTCGAGGTGCCGATGGAAATGGTATGGGGGGTAGGTTGAACTGTTTGTGTTATATATTTTGGATTCTGTTGCTTGCATTTATTGTTGTTTTTCTTTTTTGCAGTTATGGGCATTTACGATTGATTGGTAGTAAACCAACACACGTAATTATAAAAATATATAATATGATGGAAAATTACCAATTTACCCTTGAGGACAAATGTAAAAAAGAAAATCTTCACAAATATATATAATATTATACGTATATAAACCGGGAAGTATGATTCCCGGGTCGTTATCCCCCAACGATTTATGAAATTGAAACCACGTTTGATGTTCGGACAATGATTTGAATTGAAGACAAAGATTGATTTGATTATCTACTTTTAAAAATTTAAAATAAACAAATTATAACAATTAAGCACGAAGATAAATAACGGGAAACCAAATTTTAAATAAAAACGCAAAACGGGACCTCAAAACAGAGGTCAAAAACCCTAAATTTCTCAAATTAAACCTAACTTAAAATTTTCTTTTTAAATGGACTTTATTTGACTAAAAAGTAAGTTTAAAGAAAACTAAAACAAAAACGGAGTTGAAATGAGCTTTAAAACACAAAAAATGAGAACGGGAACAAATCTCGTTCTTTAAAAATCGAAATTTTGCAAATTAGACCCTACGAAAGCAAAACCAATTTTCCTATAAACTTTATGATAAAAGAAAATTTTCTAAAAAAGATTTATATTTTTTTGATTATTTTTCTATTTTTATGATTTTTTAAAGTTTTTAATAAAAATAAATGTTTAAAAATACTAAACTATCTATAAAAATTCAAGAAAAAATACAGAAAATAGCTTATACTAATTAGAACCTAGGAAAAATAAGCATGAGATCACAGTTTATTGGATAAGCTACGGAATAAGCTAAAACAGCTTACAGAGCTAAAGGGACTAAATGTGTATAAGAAATAAATGTTGCAAGGTTATAACGAAAAAGACCCCAGGGCATGTTGGTAGCGGAGTGTGTGGTGTGTGTTATAAAAGGGTTGAAAGTGTTGAAGTCGAGGGTTCGAGCCTTGCTCACCCCCGATTTCCACATTCCCCTTTTTTTATATAAAAACTTAAAAAAGCAAAGTTTTAGAACTGATGAAAATAAGCATTTTTAATAAAGGAAACTTTTTGTGAAAATCTCTAAATAAGCTAGAAAATAGCTGAAAAGATGATAGGAACACTCAACTACTTTTTTTGGATTTTATCAAATTTTAAGAACTCTAAAAGCTAAAATAAGCTACACTAATGAATTTAAAGCTAAAATTAAGCTACTTCCTACACTACTGAGCTTAAATGAAAGGAAATTAAGCACAAAGGACCTAAGCTATAAGCTAAAATCTCAATAAGCATCTAAAATGGAAATAGTATCCAAACAGACCCTTAAGCTCACTTTGAGCTTAAAATTAAGCAACTAAACAAGAACTTTAATGAATGGAACTTGGTTTTTCTGAAAGACTAACTAAAAGTCTTCTTGAAAAAGCTTTATAAATCAACTTTTAAAAATTAGAGCTTATTGAAAAAGGTGATTGAAAACAGCTTGTACAACTCAGATCCTGCTGAGTTTATTTCTTTTGGTTTTCAGAAAGACAGAAAGCCATTTTGCAGCTTAAATTCAGATTAGCAAATGAGATTAATTTGGAAAAAACAAATTGAAAAAGTTGATTAATGACCTAAGGACAGTTTAAACTATGAAATTCAAATCCTAAGAGTGACTAAAACCTACTAAAAATCAAACTATAAAATGACTATATAACCTTATGAACTACTGATGCAGTAAGCAAACAAAGAGACCAAATCCTAACTTCTATCCAATGCAGTCCTAATAATACTCATTCCAACACTTTTTAAAACCACACTAAGAGCAACTAAGGCCAATTCACTTACTAAAGAAGATTAAACTCAATTATGCAAGATAGACTTAACAGATTTAAGCTTGTTTTAACTAGCTTATGAAAAATATGATTAACTCTAAACTAACTCATAAAACCACTCTACCAACCTTAGATTAGAGATTAAAATTAATTTCCAAAGACCAATTGGCCACTAGCAGTTTTAACTTATGGTTAAAACTGCTATGCCAAACACCCTTTAAAATTACTCATATCCATTTTAGCTTATTAAAATGAAATTAAAAGCTCAAATACTAAATACCAGATAATAAGCAGCTTATGACCAACCTAATGAGCAATCCTAAGCAGACAAAAAACCAAACTAATAAGCTATAAGCTAAACTATTATTTTTGGACTTTTAGTATTTTAAAAGACAAAATTAAGAAAGCTAATATCTATGCTACTGAACTTAAAGACAGATTATCTAAACTACTTAATAAGCATATTGAAACAATAATAAGCACAAATAAGCAAACAATTAAGCAAAATAAGCTAAACTATACTAAGAAATTTAAGACAGGAAAGCTTAAATGAATACTTACTAGAACCTTAGCTAAACAAAGGTTATTAATGGCTTAATTGAGCAATCTACAAGCTCTGGCTTATTGTAAATAAGCCAGTAAAAGTCCATATGAGCTCTTCCAAAGTAAGCTCATCTTCCAAAAGCTCAAAAATCCAAATAGCCAAGGTATTTAAGCTGTTTTTAGAGTTACAGTAGATTAAATGACTGAATTGAGCTCAATTTGAGCTTAGAGACTCAAAGAGCTTGTATGAGCTTATTAGTAGCTTATGAAACAGTAGCATAAACATTTGAGAGAAATAAGAGCTTATGAGTAACACAGCTTATGAAAACTTAAAATGATGATTTAATTAAAACTTAAAACGGATTACAATGCTTTGGAAATTGAAAGTTACAAAAGTTTAAAGAGAAAAATTACATTTAAAACTAAAAATTACATATGCTATTGAAAACTAAAGGTTTTTTTTTAAGGAAAAAAAGAAGATGGCAATGTGAGGGTGAATGAGTCCTTTTATAGTTGCCAGGAGAAGCTTCTAGGTGTCAAGCCCTTGCACGCTCCTTTTCATCCTGGCCTTCCAATAATTAGCAATGATTAGATTACAATCTTGCCCGTTGGATCATTCTTTAGCTCACACGGATTGCCAGCGTGGCAATCCGTGATGTGACACTCATGTGCTTCTTTTGTACGCCTTTTAGTACAAAATACTAGATCTTGGTGTGTTTCCTTTCTTGCCTGCGGGTCATTCCCTTTTGGGTTTCCACCAATGGGAGCGTTTGGTGATGTATAACTCTGCCAAGGTGTACCCTTTCACTTGAATTGTTGAGCCACACACTTAATTAACATTTCCCCTTTGATTTTGACTCGGGGTAAAAGGTTGAAGACGGTGAATAGTAATACCAGCATTTCCCGCGCCTTTTCTTTTATAAAGGGTAATTTGACTTCTTTTGACCCGGATTATAATTTGTTGATTTGGGCCGGTTATAAAGGGATTGGGCCTGGGCTAGGGTTAACAAGTATTGGATTTTGGGTTATAAGAGTTAACGGGTGTTAACTCTTTATATTTATAAGAGTTAACACCATTAGGGCTTAGGGATTATTTTTGCAAATTTGTTTAACTTTGAGGGACTGATTTGGTATTTAGGGTTTTGTCTTTTTTGTGTTGATTTTGGTTGACCAAGGGTTGACTTTTGTTGACCTTTGATAGCATTCTCTCGGCTCTTGTACATTCAATTCTGTTCCCGTGTCCGTGTTTGTCCGGTTTTGACCGTTTTCTTTAGATTTTTGCAATATCCGTACCTACACAATCACAAAGACAAAACAAGCAATATACAAGCATTTAAAGCACAATTTTATAGAGCCTACAAGATTGATGTATTGATTTGGTTTGTATTTTTTTGTTATTGATTTCGAAAAAAAAAAAAGGGGGTTTATTAATGTTGTTTGATTCTTGATTCAAAGATGGTTTATGTTTAATTCAATATCATTAAAACCATCTTGTTAGCAATCAACGATCTCGTGTTTTTCCTTTGTTCTTGTTGTTTTGGTTCGAAAAGTATTACAAAAAACGTAGGGATCGAACGAGTTTTAGTCGTTTCGATCGAACGAGCGACATTAAAGATTGATCGAACGAGTGGAATATTGCAAGGATCGAACGAGTTCAAGACGTTTCGATCGAACGAGGGGAAATCTAGCAAGGTTCGAACGAGTGGAATTATTGGTGAGGAACGAGTGGAAAAAACATTGCCACTATCGAACTAAACGTTCGAACAAGACGATCGAACGAGGGGTTCGAACGAAGTGATCGAACGAAGGGATCGAACGAGGGGTTCGAACGAAGTGATCGAACGAAGGGATCGAACGAGGGGTTCGAACGAGTGGAAAACAAGGACGATCGAACGAGTGGAAATCAAGGACGATCGAACGAGTGGAGTTCTAAGGGATCGAACGAGATACGATCGAACGAGTGGAGTTCTAGACGATCGAACGAGTGGAGACTTAGACGATCGAACTAGACGATCGAACGAGTGGATCGATCGAACAAGCAAAATTTTTTTGTGTCGGATTGTTCCGAAATTTTTATACCAACTCGAAAACGGCCCAACGGTCAAGACTCTTCCTCTTTGAGCAAGAGCCCTGTCATTTTTTGGCCATTCGGAGTCATTTAGGCCCTCAAAACTGCATTTTACTGTTTAAAAATTACCCGAAAATCACAAACCTCACACCAAGTCATCAAATCATCAATCACTTTTACGTCAGATCATACTAAACAAACTTATTCAAATGGCATCAAAAGAAGACACAAATGCGCAGGGCACGATACTCGTCCTCCTATGTGTTGAAATGATTACGAATCATGGAAGATTGTATACACAGGTACATTCGAGGCAAAACCAATGGCAAGCTTGATATGGGAAATCCAACAAGGATGGACCTTAAACCTCACCGATGGTCACCTGATCCTCCACCTGCTAATTTACTGTTATGCCCGCACTAGGAAGAAGCTTTGACTCTGAGTTCAATGACGAAGAAAACTCAAGCTCGGAAATGGTTGTGATACTCAAGCAGAAATCCATCCTCAGTCAGGTCTTCCCGACCATCTTTCATCATTACTCAATCAGACAAGCACTGCAAAAGAGATTTGGGATAATGTGGAGATGCTTATGCAAGGATCAGGTAGGACTCTTCAACAAAGGAAGGAAGATCTATTTGATGAGTATGAACGCTTTCGTGCTATTGGAAACGAGTCCATTCATGACTACTTTGTGCGTTTCCACAAGCTTGTGAATGATATGAAGATTACTCAGCTTGAAATCCCCACTCATCAGATGAACACAAAATTTGTCAAACAATCTTCCAGCCTATTGGTGGTAAAGTATGTGGACTATTTGTCAAAAGAAACATGGGTATATTCTCAACCAAACCTTATGTCAGAATATATATCATCTCAAAGCCTTACGGAGCCTCATGCCAAAAGACTCTCAAGAAACAGCGAGCAGGTCTTACAAGTATTGTGATCCTACTGGCCTATGTTGCTCACACCAGCATCTAGCACCTTTGTTCTTTTATCATCCTCAAATCTTCTAGTCCTCAAACCTACTGCTCAGTCTATCGAATGACGCTTTGATGGGCCATATGACTCAGATTGCTAATCCTATTAAGTTGGTTTCCAAAAGCAGTTTCACCCACAACAACCCAGCTCCGGACTTCTTCCAACTCCATAACTCATGCTACGGTGCATGATGGTCAAGATTGTTACTGTAAAAACCGATTCAGAGGAGGCTCCAGGTAATGTGGTAATAAGGTGCTAGAGGCAAGAAGGTGATTTTCGTTACAACTGCAGAGGGAGAAGGGACTGTTGCGATTGCCAGTGTAAAGACCCCAGCGAAAGATGGACTCTCAGTACTTCAAAGATAAAGCTCTTTACTGAGGAAGCTAAAGAGAAAGGAGATGTTGTTGGAGTGAAGCTTGAGCATTCCCGTTGATATGGGAATGCACTGCACCTTATGATCAACCTCAGGCACTAACTACAACAAACATGTTTCAAGCCAATCATGAGGATGCTTATGACTCAGACGTGGATGAAGGCCCCAATGCTGCTGTCGCTTTCATGGCCAATTTGTCATCCACTAGTGCAACCAACAGTCAAGTCAATGAGGTACACTCCAATGACAATCCAATCTTTGATAATGTGGATTATCAGTTGAATCAGGAGATGCACCAGGAAGAACATTTAGACTCCGATGCTGAGACTGAGATTGATGACAATACGATCCCGTATCATCAGTATCTTCTTGACACCGAAGCCCAAAATGTTCCAACTGAGGTATCTGCTGACACATCTGATAAAGTTTCTATGATTGCTATCTTAACTGACTTGCAAACCCAACTAGACGGACATGCTAAGGTTAACCAAGAAAAATGCTTAGAAGTCGAGACCTTAAAAAATGAGCTTTCTCAATGCAAGCAAGAAATATATCGTCTAGATACCCCCCAAAAGGTTCAATCGCGATCTTGAACACCAAAGTTAGACTGGAAACAAGCCCTAGGTGAAAGTGTCACCAGCGAAACAAGCGAAACGCTGAACTTGTGCAAGAAAACGATTTGCTTAAATCCACTCTTTCAGGAAAAGAAAAATCAATTGCATTTTTACAATCTGGAAACAAGAAAAAAGATTTTATCTGAGAAAAAGGATCTAGCAGATAGTTATCTAATGGAAATAGTTTGTATTTAAGAATGCTACAAAGTTGCAAGAGATATATTGCAAAAGATTTAAACACCCTTGCCACAGAAAAACTAATCCTATGCTTTTTTAAGAAACCAAAACGAGCAACCGCTGACTTGCACAAGGACCTCCTAGGTACCCGTAACCCAGGTCTAGGTTATATGGCCAAGCGTGCTCACCGGCTTGTATGATGTCTGTCCCTTTTGCATCTTATCTCACCAACCCGTTAGTATATGGTAGTGAAGAGGTCTTGGTTCAACAAAGTTGTTAGCATGAAAAAAGATGAGCGAAAAAAAACCAGGGAATAGTACGACCCCAGCGAATGGCTTCTATGAGAAAGCTAACACGCCCTTAAGTTTGTTCCTTCAACAGGAACTGTCTCGTGAACTGGCGTATTGGCTTTCCTGCCAATGAAGCGTTGCTAGTAAACTTAACCCAAATAGTCCTGTCACTCCTTTTGTTCATTAAATGCCGACTCAAGTCAAGTTTTGAGACAGTCTATCGACAAGTTAATGCTGCTTTTCATCAATTTGAAGATATTTCTTAAAGAAAGAACAACCAAAAAAACCAGACAATGTTTTCTGGAATGTGTTTTGATTATGCAAACAGTTTGTTGAAACAAACAACTGGTACCCTTTTACGACCATTTCAAAAAACATATCCAAGCTGCTAATGAAACATTTTTCAAAGAGATAAGAGAATTTGAACAAATTTTTGATGAATTGGAGGCGGAATATGAACAATGTGTTCTTGATAACAAGAACCTGACCATAGAGAAGAAAAATCTTTTAATCAAAAATGACTGCTTAATTGCTGTGTGTTTAGAAAAAGATATCTGCTCTATTGTGCTTACTTCCGATATTGTTGTGCCCCCTAGTTCGAAGAATTGCTCTTGCGAAAACCGATTTAGATCTGCTTGCATAGGGAACACACTAAAGTTCTTGAACTTGAAGCTGAAGTTTTCAAACAACAAAAAATGGTCATTGAATCTGAGAAACGTAACTCTCATTTACAAAAGAACCATATTGATTTACAACTTAAATTTCAAAACTATAAACAGTGCATAGACACTTCCAGTGCCTCCAATGCAATTTTTGAAATTAACAAGTTAAGAAATCAGCTTCAAGGGAAAGATGACACTATCAGGAATTTAGAAACTCAGATCAACATCACGAGAATGTTGAATGTAGGTTCCACTGAAGGTAGCTGTGACCAACAGGCGTTAGAAACTGACAGAATTCAGTTGCAAGATATGATTACCTCCCTTAGGATTCAGCTAGATGGCCTTAAGGTAGAAAACGTGAGTCTGAAAAGACGGTATGATGAACTGTCACAGGCGAATACTCACTCACGTACTGCGAACACAGAAAAGCTTAGTGCCTTAACTGCAGAAAATACCAAGCTGAAAGCCCAAGTGACTGGTAAAACAAGTAGTGGACCTTCAACCTCTGAGAAACCCAAAGTACTTGCTTCAGGAATTTACAACGTAGGTTCTAAGTATATTCCACCACCCAAAAGAGCCAACTGGGTGAAACCATCCCCGTTGCCTAAGAAAAAGCAAGTTACTTTTCAAGAACCCCACAGGACTTCAACTAGACCCACACAGAAACCACCAGTGCAACAAAACAAGAAGCCTAATGTTTCTGTGAATCTGCCTACAAGAACCAAACCTGCCACTGAACCTCGCAAACCTATGCCAAAGAGCGACACTCGGAACCATCGTATCTGGCCTAGTAAAAGTGAGAACGCGAGGAGAGCAGCAATTCACAATAGGAACTTGAATTTTGATCATAATCAGTTTGTGATTCGTTCTTTGAAGTCTGTGAATACCAAAACCCCCCAGGCCAAACATAATGGGAATCATACTAAGAAGGTTTGGAAAGCAACCAGGAAACATAATGTGAACACTACTAAGACAGCTTGGAGACCAAAAAAGGTTGTTGGTAGTGTTAAGCCTCAGTGGTTTGGGTTTTGGGGTCGCGCATCACGCGGGACTCTAGCATTTGTGGAGATGTGCTTCCTCTCGCACTTCACCTCCGCTCACTCTTCGGGTGTGGAGAGACTTGTATGAGAGAGATATAGAGTGTGTGATAAGAGAGAGGAAAATGTGGCCCGAGGTTAGTTCTGTTCCAAGTTACTATATCTCTGATAGGATCAGTGTTATGATAGTGTGACATGGAGTCACTAGTATAGTGGAAGTCATGTGTGTGAGTGTGTAGGGGTGGCGTTCGAGGCGGCATGAGGGTGTGATAGTGTGTGGTGTTAGGTGGGTGGTGTGTGGTGTGTGTGTGTGTGGTTGTTGTGTGTGTGTGTGTATGTGCTCGCGCTTAGAAGGTGTGTGAGTGTGGTGGGTGAAGTGGAGAGTGGAAAAAAAATGAGTTTTGTAGTATGGGCTCTTTGTTGCAACCAGATTTTTTTATTCCCGTATTTTTTTTTTTTTTTTTTTTTGGTTTTTTTGTTTTTTATTTTTTTTTCTTTTTTCTTTTTTTTTTTTTTTTTGTTTTTTTTTTATTATTTCCGACTGTAACCCGGTCTTAACCCAGAGATTTAATGTACGTTTCAGTGCATTATTTCTTCCACAGACAAGAAGTTGTCTAAGCCCCGAACCATTTTTCTCATAAACAACTTGTTTTATCAAACATGTTCGGGTTAACCAAATCAAACATTGACACGGGTCATTGTTTGAGGGGGAGAATCAGTATTTCTAACAGTTGTTGCAGGTCAAAAGGACGTACTGTTGCTGATTCTATTGCTGCAAGATTGACACGACCAACCGCTTACAACTTCAAGACAGATTGCAGTATCATTCCTGTCTAGGTATTCTAAAGGTCTTGTTTCAATTGCTCACTTGATATTTGTGCTATTTCACCTCACCTCATACTTTGAGGGGGAGATTGATACATTTTAAGTCCATTCTAGATCAAAACCATTCACAAGTTTCATACTTTTGATCGCTTGGGAGTAATGTGACTTAAAACATGTTAACAAAGGATAAATTAAATGATTCGATTGATTCTAAATTTGCTAAAGTCCTATCCATGCATGTGCTTAAAACATCTTTTCGATTATGACGCACTGTGTTGGGGGTAAGCATAAGTGTTAATATGATCAAAAATGTCAAGGTACCAAAAGTTTGTGTTATACACACGTATCTTGATAAATGACAAAGAATCTTTTGTTTCATGTTCGTGAAAGTGATCTTATGGAATGCTGAGGAAAGAGATGTTGTACCACCAGGGTATTCGTATGAATGCTCATGCCTGGTCTTCGGACTGCGCCCACTAGTGAGTGGATTTCCATTAATGTACTAGTACAAATTGGATTTCCCAAGGCACTTAATCTTCGGGATATATTTCAAAACATCCAGCAGAGCATTCTATTTAAACTTTCGTTTGTGCCCCAAACAAAAAAAAAAATTTTATAAGCACATCGATGTTTTTATATCATTTTTGCCACAGCTTCTACAAAGGGTACTTAATTGTATTAGAAGTAAAACGCTGAAAACAGGATTGTACGGTAGTAGTCCAGCATATAGTATAACTGTTCTGACTCACTCTTTAACATTCTATTAGTAGAAATAATTAGTGTGTGTTAGTCTTCGGACATACTGGTCTATGAGATGGGCGAACATTAGGAATCTTATAATTAGGTATTTAGGGATGGAACTAGCTTGGCACGTGCGGAAAACCTGTCAAGAAGGTTCTATTAATGAAATCTATCTGATTACAGGTGCAGTATCATACTGTTAATCATTGATTCCTCACGGAATCAGTGGTTAACGTAACCGACCAGATTGAGTATAGTCTCTATACTCGGTCCCTTCAAAAATATAAAACCGTGTGTCGTTCTCAAAATGTTTTTCTAGACACATTAAGTGGATTGACATAGCAAAAATGTTTTTGTTGGTGACTAAATTGTTATATCATGGCTAAAATGGTCGAACTCAAAGTTCCGAATGCAAGACACTTGCTCACTATCCATACCAAGTATCTGGAAGTAATCAGAAAGTTTTATACAAGGTCTTCCGTTACAATCGCTGAGATTCAATGTATTCTTCCCTAATTCTAAAAATTACAATGATTGGAAGAAGAGACGTCATCAAAGCTTTCAAAGATTCCAATCAGATATGAGCTTGTGAGACTAAAGATCAGGGCGGTATGCAAAGTCTAGTGAACGGAGATCACCAAAGTAATTCAAAGAAGTAAAGCTTAAACAAGTCAAAGATCAAGATCAAGTCATCACATCAAATTCTGAAGATCGTGATCAAGGTGTTAACGTTTGAATTACCAAAGCACAACAAGTGAAGTACCCCATCAACATCGAGCTAAAGAGACAGGTTTCGATAGTGTAACTTCTCATTGACCTCATCTAGGGGAGATTGCTTAGGTTCACCTAAATGGACCCGAACAAGAAGCTCACGGTCACTCGATGAATACAAGACAAAAGTCTAGCTCGAAAGACAATGTTAATTAATGTTTATTATGTATACGGGCCAAGATGTAAAAAGCCCAAAAGAAAGCCCTCAAAGGCAAATCCTAGTTAGTATAAATACACCTAGTTTAGTCAAAAATTAGGTTAGCTACTTCATTTTATATTTTTCATCTTTTAGAGTTTGGTAGCCACTTTTTGTTTCATTTCAATCAAAAGTTATTCATTGTTTTAATCTTTGTGCCATTGATCGTGTGCTTAATCCATGGAATGATCTAGGGATCCTACAATTGGGCTCGGGATTTGTTATAAGGAAGTTAACGGGTGTTAACTCTTATAATTATAAGAGTTAACACCGTTAGGGTTTAGGGATTATTTTTGTAATTTGGTTAACTTTGAGGGACTGATTTGGGAATTTTGATTTTGTCTTTTTGTGTTGACCATGTTTGACTGAAGGTTGACTTTTGATAAGATTCTCCCGGCTCTTGTATTATCTTTCCATTCCCGTATCTGTGTTTGTCCGGTTTTAACCATTTTCTTAAGATTTTTGCAATATCCGTACCTACACAATCACAAAGACAAAACAAGCAATATACAAGCATTTAAAGCACAATTTTGTCTTTTTAGGGCCATTTTTGATATAAAACGGATATGTGTTTTCACACATATCAAAATTCTCCAAACTAAGCGATTGCGTGTCCTCATGCAATAATATATGCTCTATAATCAAATACCTCAAAACTTCCCCAAACTAAATCTTTGAAAAGTAGCAAAGACTTTTGTGGAGAGAGTTAAGAAATCACAAGTTATAAAACACCACTTTTTCCCATTTTTCTAAAACCTTTTCATTTTTTATTATTATTAGTATAATTGAGATTATTTCGACTTTCGTTATTTCCATAACTGTTAGGGATCATAGAACAAGATGCATTTCAATCCGAGAATGCCCCAAAAAGGATAAATTCATCGTCCCTGACTTTTCACTTATCCAAACCAAGCTTAAAACGAAATCACATCTAAATATTAGTAAGGATGCTAACACTACTCATATTTGCAACTTGTGAACTTTTCAGTCCCGACATTTATTATATCTTAAGTGAATGTGCTATTATGAATTTCAACCATGGATCAACTTTTTGCAAGACTGAATCAGATGATGATGGTGATGATTTTGTACATCCAAAACTCACAACTCATGATGATGACATCATACATAAAGAGAATACTGATGAAGATGATTCTAGTATTTCATCATCTGATGAAGAAAATAGTGACAATGATGGAGAAGGAACGAATGTTGAAGGAGCAAAGATGGATGAGAGGGCTACATATGAGAGAATCAAGGGAAACTGAGGAGTCAACGATCCTTTACCGATCTGATGGTAGAGATAAAGTAATGACAGGATGTTGAAGACACTCATGTTACTAATCGGTTAATCCTGATGGTCAACAACAGAGTTCGTCTGTATCTTCTGGATTCGTCTCCAACATGCTGAATCCAAACCAAGATACTGGTATTGATGATATTTTTGGACAATATACTGAAGCCACCTCTCTCATTGATACTCATGTAACAGCCATCATGGAGCCATCATTCACTGCACAAATCAATCGCCCTCCAACACCGCATCCTATCATCATTCAACCACAACAACTACCAATTTTGACACCGGCAACTACTACAAGATATCGATACTAAATCTTCCTAACTTTGCTTCGTTGTTTGGCTTTGATCACAGACTGAAAGCGTTAGAAGATAACTTCTCAGAACTCAGGCAAACAAATCAATATGCTGAAGCGCTCTCCTCTATTCCTAGCACCGTTGAGCAATATCTAGCGAATAAAATGCAGGAAGCAGTGGACGTTGCAGTCCAATTGAAGTATGAAAGAATTCGAGAAGAGTCTACTACTGCAAATCAACAATTCCTTGACTCAATTGATGACGGAATGAAGAAAATCATCAAGGAACAAGTCAAAAAGGAAGTCTCCAAAATTATTCCAAAAGTCGAGAAGTTCGTAACCGATCAACTTGAGTCTGAGGTTCTGGTGAGATCATCAAAGGAAGCCAACACATCTCATGCTGTAGCTGCAAATCTCTCAGAATTAGAGCTGAAAAAGATCTTAATAGACAAGATGGAAGCTAACAATTCTATCAACAGGTCAGACATTCAGAAACAGCTCCACAAGGCTTTAGTTGAGGCGTATGAAGCTGACAAGATCTTGTTAGATACATATGGCGATACAGTCACAATTAAAAGACCTAGAGATGGTGCAGATGATGATCAAGAACCCTCCGCTGGAACAGACCGGGGGTCCAAAAGAAGAAGGTCAGGAAAGGAACCTGCTTCTACCAGTGCTCCAAGTGAAACGACAACCAAGACAGCAGGAAAGACTACCAGTACAGGATCTAAGACTCACACGAAATCTGCTAGCCAATCTGCTCCTGTAGGGGAAAGCTTACACTTCTACAGATGTCTTTAAGGTTTTTTTCCCGCGACAGGGGAGTTCGAACAGGTGTCCAAGATGAACAAGCCGAAGAAGAGGTTCAACATCTTCCTGACTGGTTTCAAAAACCTACGAGACTACCTTCTCCTGATCATGCATGGAATACGTCTGTTCCTGCCGTTCATGAATCTGTCCAACCTTGGCTTAGCAATCTGGCACAACAGGACCCTCGAGAGTCGTTTGATGAACTAACCGATTCTTCATCTGATGGTCAGTGGCTCCGCTTTTGTGATGAACCGGCCTAATTGTCTACAATTACTCTAACAACCTGAATTGCTTAGCAGGTCCATCATTTGAGCGGATGAAAGGCACTTGAAAGAGTTTGACTGAATGGAATATTTTTGTGAGGAGGTCTACAAAGCCACAATTGAGAAATTAGACTGGATCAACCCCGAAGGTCGCCAATATCCGCATGATCTGTGACAGCCACTATCGTTAGTTCCAAATTCTCAAGGTCGTCGTGTTATACCATTTCATCACTTCATCAACAACGACCGGAATACCTCCGTGGTGTGTGTCAAGCCGAAAGTACTCTACGTCAGTAACGAAGACTACGGCTGCAGATTACGGACATATCAAATGGATAGAAGACTTAGTGCCTAACTCAATGTGGAGTCAAACGATCATCAAATACGACAAATTCGCCCTCTGGGGAATCTCGCATTGGGGCAAAAAGCGAAGACAGTTCTATGCATTTGCAACCTTAAGGATCAGCTGGAACGTCTATTCAAAAGAGGATCATTGCTGTTACTAAGGTTGCAATTAGTCGATTGGCAGGATTTTAAGCTTCTGACTGGATTACAGTACGAAGGGACTGATGATGTTCTCTACCAGTTCAAAGAAGGCGACGTCCACGACTAAGGATCCAAAGGCCTTGAAGATATGAGCTTCTTGTGCAAGGAAAAGTGGCTAATCTCAAGCATTGAAGAAGTATTGCATTTAATGGTCTCCTACGATGTTTACTCGAAGAGTTGTCATCCAGCGTGTGTGGAAGATCGTCAACTGGGTGTTGAAGTTATCAGAAGAAACTAACTCACCAAGCCCGACACGTACAGATCAAAATCTGGAGGTCAAAGACGCTTCTTATACTCCATTCTTCGGATCCAAGAGGATTCATCTATGAGAATAAAGACAAGAAGAAACAGATTGATTGCGCATTGCGAACTACACAAGTCAGCGGACTGTTACTCTAGGATGACGTTCGAATTGGTCTTATGATCGCCTCACGGGTTATAAGAATGGCGTACTTGCCACAGACTTTTTGGAGCCAACGTGACAAGGCAAACGCAAGAGCTATGATCCAGGCGATTGACAAAAGGCTAAAGACAAGGAGGATAATGAGGAGCTTGGAGAGATTTGTCGGTGGACGACCATACGGGGGTGACCTACGGCTTCTACAAAGGACCATATGATTTATCATATGTTGTTCTCATCTTAAAAAGGTCAAACCCTCGTAATACATTATCTGTGATATGTTTCATTATTAGTGTAGACTTATAATAAAAAATTAACATTGGTGAATTATAAGATGTGCTCGAGTACAAAGTTTTCAAGAATTTCTTAGTAAATTCAAAATTTTAAAATAATTGTACTCGGCATCATCTTATAAACCCTCAAACGTTGAGGGGGAGCAATAACATGTTCCAATCTGCTATAATATCGCATTTTGTCCCCAAACGGTTAATCAATTGATATCCAAAATATCAAGGGATTAACATTTTGGATAAGGGGAGAAAATGTGATTAACCTGGACTTAAAGATATATTGACAGAAGTGATCAAATAAAATGGACTCAATGCACTCCATACCTAGCATGTACTACGATTACGGTGCACATGTTAAGGGGGAGCTTTTTAGTGATAATGAAAAACTCTCAAAGTGTAAATCTTTTGATATTTATATCAAACACTTTGATTGAAATTTTCAATGATTTTGGAAGGATCGTGATGAAATACCCAAAAGACCGACCATGTTCTTAAATTTATGAAGTTATAAGGCGGTTAGGCTTAGGTATTCAAAATCATGATCCAGCCAGAAAACCGGCAGGGGATCTACCTAGGATATCCACTAGATAGTGTAGAAGTCCTTAGGTATGATTAAAAAAGGAGGGAAAAAGTGAGAAAAGGGATACATGCCGATGAGATGGGCTAACCTGGAACAAACCCAACAAGGTGTTAGTTATGAAGTCCGTAAGCATTGATGGGGTTGAGAATGAAAAAGAAAAAGTAAGGATAAAGGTGAAAAGAAAGAAGCCCCTTCCATACACTTAGGCCGAAACCGGTGTTAATAATATGCTGTCAGTAACAACTCAGGTGTGTCTGACTTGAGACAGTCTATGGGACCCAGTGACGCTATGCACAAACCCCCTCCCAGCTACTCAAAGTCAGAAAGACTTTGTTTCAAAACTCACGGAGATACACTCATTTCTATTGACTCTCTCACTCCGAGTAGTGTATTGAAAAGGTGGACACTCAGCTCCAGCTTCGATCACTAAAAACAAAGTGCACTATTGAGTCTAGAGCCAAAAGAGATCATCCATAAATCTCATTAGGACACTTGTCAAATTCAACTTGCTAACTCACACAATGTGAATTACAAGATACATTCTAAGAGTCCTTCGCATTATCCTTGTGATTTTGCCAGAACATCAGAGTGAATTCATTCACAATGAAGATGGAAATCCTGCTTGAGCCAACATCAAACAAGCTCATGGTAGGTAACTTGTGCGATTCTTTATGAATCAAACTTGTGACAACTGGAAAGAAACGATGGTGCGATTCTATAAGAATCAAACTTGTTCCAGGAAATGGATCAACGGTTGTTAATGAATTTTTGAAATGATAAACACTCTCGGTATGTCACAAAAACAATTTTGTAAGTGATACACCGATTGATTTTCAAATCAATTTTCTATATCAAGCGGTGAAGATAGTAACTCACTGGTTCACTCTTATCGTGCTGTCTGCTTTGAGACGTTCCGATAATGAGAACATGCTGAGTACGATGAATCTAATACTTATGTGTTAGAAAGATTCAATACTCCTGTGGCAATCCTGTCATAAGATTCTTCTAATTGAATCTATCTGATCAAGGGTCGATCCACACGGATTGTAGGTTTCTCCAACAAACCTGGTACGAATGACAAAGCCATATTCGTCCCTGTTTTATTGAATAACGGTTATAGCTGATTATCTAAATGGTGGTCGGAGGTCCATGATTCAGCTGTCTCACAAGATTCATATACCACATGCTCTACCCGTCCGACAAACATAAAGTCATCTGAAAGTCATAGTAACATGTTTCAAGACTTCTGTACTCTGATACCACACATCTTTCTAGAAGTGTCAAGTGTTTAAGTTAAGAATGTCAAGAAAGATGCAAACATTTAGCTTTTCAAGAATGGTATGAGCATGTCGTCCAGGACGTCGCAAGTCCACAAGATGGCAAAAGTTACAAGATGGCATTAGAGATTGTGCTTGGTTGTTGAGCTCAATGATGCTCAAAGATCACAATCTGTCAAATACAAGTTTCATGGAACTAGCTTTATCCATGAAGTCAATGATCACTACACATATTCACACAGAAAAAAGTCAAGAGTACGAGCTAAAGATAAGGATAAAGCATAGTATGTAGGTTAAAGTTTGTTAATTGGAGTGGACCTCCCTTAGGGGGAGAGTGTTGAAATCACAAAAAGTGTCGGTTCACTTCCAAAGTTGTAACAAGTCTTTAGCTCATAGTTAGTATATGGATTAGATTAGTAATTCTAAGTCTGGTCCAAGGCAATGGGTGCCCAAATCCAGCCATGGCTGGACGCAAATGTAGTTAAATACACCTCTCCTAGTCTTGGAGAGGTTGGTTGTCCATTTTTTTTCCACACACTTCATAATTACATCAATCCATATTCCACAAGTTTCTCTAACATTCAAACATCACCTCTCATTATTGTTCTTGGTTGATCTTAAGATTACTAGTATTCTACAAATCCATATGAAGTAATTCATTTGGGTAATCATGGAATCAATTTAGGTGGATGGAAGCTTTCTTGCTTATTCCTCTTTTTTTTTTTATTCTCAAGCAGAACAAAGATGATCTTTTCCTTTTTGAACTTTGGTAATCCGTCAACCAAGTCAAGTTGGTAAGTGTTTATGGTGCCAAAATTAAGATGTGTACTGTCGTGATGCCATAAACCATGTCTTTGTTGAGTTGCTTTGGACATTAGACAATGGGTGAAGAAGCAGGCCGTGTCTGAAATGGAGATATTATATAAAATGTGAATCGCATCCGCCTGTGAGCAAAATCATCTCCTTCCAGATTTCGAAAAATTCATAACATGTAGTAGATCCGAAATAAGCCCACTTCCAAAATCTTTTCACAAAATTGTCCAACACTAAAGAGATGTGTCAAGACCTTCAACTTAATATACATGTACAAATAGTGATATTGCCTGTATTAATCACCTTATCCTGTAATAGTGTGAAGTGGTTCATTTCCAAAGGAACGGTTTTATGAACTTTTCAACGAAGTTTCTCAATAGTGAATGATCACCCGTCATATGCTTTGAACAACCACTGTCAACAATCTATAGAACGATCTGGACTACCTGCAACACAAGAAGAAACAACACATGGATAATGGCCAAATTTGGACTTTCCATCTCTTAACTGAACCAGTGGTTTTCGTATTCGAGGATTAGTGATGAGTATGTGACATTGTGTTAACAGGATGTCACATAACATTTGGTTATGATTCAAACATTTTTGCCATAATGTACTTGTCCGAATCTTATTTAGCATGAATGGCTTAATGGTTCAATCATGCATGTTTTCATTTCTTTTTTCTTAAAGCACTAGAACACCTTATCTCTTGCTTTGATGCACTTGCTTCATCAATCTTAGATTTGGAAGCTACAGAAAGTGTATCTAAAGTCTTAGATTTGTCGCTTTCTCTAGGAAACCTAGTCTTAGGAGCTACAAAATCTAGTTTCAGAAGATTTTGGTATCCTAGAACTAACAGAGAAGGTTCTACGAGCATTCAAACACACATTCAATTTATGCTTAGCAACACATTTATCATGAAAATGGAATAAGCACACTTTGCATACAAGAAACACATAACAAAGTTTTCTCTTTAGAAGCGTTTGCAACAGCTATTCGATTTACTTTCTCATTGTTCGAACATCTTGAGCAAATGTATTATTGTTTGCTTATTTTTCCTAACATAAACTGCTTCTTTCTTTGCTTTATTCTTATAGACATCTAAGACACTGATCTTGACATGTGAATCTCTACTCTTTGGTCTTTTCACACTAGATGTAGCATTCATTCCTATAGAAGATAACACATTCTTAGTCTTGTTTGTTTGTAATTTTGTTGGTGTGACAACTATATACTGCAGGGCATAATGACATTTGTGTTTTGATGTGTCCCTGTTTGTTTGTTATGTGAAGTCTGTAAAGGACCTAGTTTTGACTCAAACATGGTGTTTCTTTTTGTTTTTAAACAACCGTCTTTTTTTGGGTTGTTATGACTTTTGAAAATAACATTTTAATTTAGGGTGTGTCACAAGAAAAGATTAGAACATGTGGTCTTGTAAACTTAGTATTCACAACTTACCATTTTTAGCATTTTGCATTCTAGCTTTCACACTCAGATATGGTAACTAAAGGATTCTGATTTCAGCACGGAAATAGCACCATATGCATAAGTTTTCTCAGAGACATTGAGCAATTAATCATCCATTTCATTTTAAGTTGAGAACCGTGTTTTTTGATTGAATCAAAAAGCTTTTTATCATTCATTTTGGCATTATCTGATTCTTTTATCAAATATTGTACTTTAAACATCAAATGACACATTCTCATCCTCAAGTTTCTCGTTATTCTAGAAAGCCAAGAGAAATAAGAGGTTTTGAGTTTTTATTCTTCGAAGAATCCCATTTATGTTTTTCTTTTTCATGTTGCAATTTTAACTCAAAATCAACACTTTGTTTTTCACATCTTTGAACATCTTTCTCAAGAATTTTTATTCTTGCTTTCAAACCCTCTTGAATCTCTAAAGATTTCTTTTTGACTTGTTCAAGTTCATCATGTAAGGACTTATCAACACATTCATGTTTTAACAAATACCCCACACATAGTCAATATAATGTTTGTGTTGATGCTTCCAAAAGTTGATCTTTCAACAAATCATTTTGCCTTTCAATCTCATCAAGATAAACATCATTTTGCTCAAACGCATCTTTCATTTCTTTTATATCCCTTTGAAATAGATTCTGAAAGCCATCAAAGTAATCCAGTAATTCATTAAGAAGTGGTTTAACTTGATCTCAACAAAAATCATTAAGAGCTATCTCTTCCGTTGATGTATAAAACATGCTTTCCCTTTTACTATTCTGTTTTATCAACAGAAACAACTTTTCAAATCCAACTTTTATATTGAATAATCTTTGATAAAGTGTAATCACTTTGGCATGGATTTTAGTGTTCAGAAATCTTAACAAAGGGAATATAAGAAGATGAAGAACATGTTTGTTCAACGAATGATTCTTTTTGAGGAACAAAGTCATTATAAAGCGCATTTAATTGTTTGTAATCAATTGTCCAACAATTTTGTTTGTTCGCAAAAAAAAAAAAACAAAAAAAAATTGGATCATTCATTTTTTTATTCATTTTCTGTTGGCTTTTGAAAGCATCCTCTAGAGTTTTCTCAGAATCTCTAACATTCAAAAGAATTTCTATATTACCCGTCCTAGATGCAACATATAACTTTGGACATTCTGAAATTACTTGTCTGAGTGTATAAGGATTTGGATACCCCAAACCATGTTTTAATTGTTGATCATAAACAGACATGGTTTTGGAACTGACATAAACATTGCTTGTAAAAGATTACAATTTTCAAAACAAATGAACATTCTTTTTTCTCAAGATAAGTATAGTATCATGATACTTATCTCGTTGTCACTCTTTTTATTTTTAAAATTAACATGTGATTGTTGTAATTCCTCATTTTTTGTGTGAAGTGTTTGACCCTCTTGACTTAACTTATCTCGTTGTTTTTCGAGATCTCGAATAATATCTCGATCACGATACAATTGAGACTCAGCTTGTTTTTGAACACGTTTTGCCCTTTCATCAGTTCAAAGAAATTCTTTTAGATAATTGTTATCCTTGGTTATGTTTTCCAAAACCCGATCCTTTACTTATACATCTCAATCTGATGGTCAAAAGAATATTTTGTTGTTGGACCTTTTGAGCAAATCTTTGTTGTTTTGCAGCTTCAGCATATGCATTCCTAGCAAGTGTTTCTAATGCACACTGATCATAAACATGTGTATCTTTTTCAACACTGCCACTATTAACATTTCCTTTGACATAATCAAATTGAATATTGCTATTAATTTGATCATCATCAATGGTACTGTTAATAATTTTAGTATGAGTTGGATACGCTTGTTCATCATTCTCATTTCTCACTTACGAATGCAGACTCATAGCTTGGCTCATTGTCGGAATTTTGATCAGCTGGTTGAATTATGGCCATTAAGCATATGTTTGCACTAAGTTCTTCAATTTCTTCCATCCTTGAAGCATCAGCAAAGAGAAAATCATTCTGCTCATCGGAAAGAATTACACCGGCTTCATCCTATTTTGCCAACAACATTTGCTCCATGAAATACTTCGAATCACGAACCCTTGGCTTGGGACAATTCCTAGCATAATGTCCTTTTCCACCGCAGTTATAGCATTGACCCGTTGAAGTATTGCCTGGAGTCGGAGTTCGAATAATCCTTTGAACATTTGCAGTCTCATTTGTAGCATTCATTCCCTCAACAACTTCTTCTTGAACATAAGCTCGTCTATTATTTCTTCCAACATTACCAGAATTTCTGCTTTGAATATTCACCCTATCACCTTGAACGACTGCTTGATTTCTGGTATTAGACGAAGCACGAAGACGATTGTTTGTTGGATTAGAGAAATTTTGAGTAATGGCTTTGGCAAGTAACAACATAGCAGATGCTAGGGGATCTTCAAAATGGTTGTGAACATCATCCTGCTCATACTCTTCATCATAATCAACTACAGATGAAGGATGTGTCACATAATAAGAAGAGGTGTTTCTGGAAGATGAACCCGTGTGTGCTACTAGAGCCAAAGGATCATGAGACTTTTCTAACTTCTTTGCCCTTGAAGCATTAACCAATTTCTCAAATTGCGAAAGATAATCAAAAAGATCATCGAACGAATCAACTGTCAATTGCTTAGCCAAACGAACTTGAGTCACATATTTCAACCATTCCGGTTGCAAACTATTCAGAAACTTTGTGTTAACTGAAACAGTTGGAAACTTCATGTTGTTTCGTTCCAAATCATTCATTAACTGAGCAAAACGATTGTAGACTGAAACTAGTGACTCTCCTGGTTCAGCAACAAATTGATCAAATTCATTTGTAAACCGCGTTTCTCTGTCAACTTGGTTTTGTATAGTTCCCCTCATCAAACGTTCAACACGAGCCCACATTTCCTTGGCCGTCTTACAAGAATCCACAGAATTGTAAATCTCATTAGGAATAGAAAGAAGAATCATATTCATGAGTTCCATTTCCGCATCATAGTACAATAAGTCATCTCCTTGAAGATCCTCTACTTCTTGCAACCTTGGTATTGTTGAACCTGTAGGTGTGATGTTCCTAAACACATAAGGGCCATCTTCTAGTGCTTTGAGAAGCCACTTCCGGTTTTCCCTCTTGCGATTAAGAAATCGTTTGAATCTACTCGCCCAAGGTATGTAACTACCCCTTTCAAGCATGGGTGGCCTAGTCTCAGAACCGGCATCAGCAAGGGATTGTTGGTATGTTTTGGATGTCGACATGTCTTAAGATTCAAAGATTGGATCTTTTTAGACGAATATGAGTGAGATTTGTGAGAAAATATCCAAACTCGGTAACAGTAGTCAAATTCGGTAACACTGTTCACGGACAACAAGTAATCTGAAAACGAATACCCTTCTCGAACAGTACACTATCAAACTCGGAAATCTTCAAATAATAAACTCGGTAAACTGCAAACTACTCAAATTCGGTAACACTATTCACTATAAACTCGGTAAGCCTAAATTGTTAAAATCCAACAGTTATGAATTATTAATAACCACAAATTCGATGAAACCGAATTTTATGATGACTAGATAATCCAAGTGTTCTAAAAACTCAAATTCGATGAAACCGAATTTGATTGCCGAGTTTAGTAAATCTTGAAAAACCGATATTTAACACTTCAAAACACGATAAAACCGTGAAATGAAAGTGTAAAATGACTTGTAAAGCTTATTACCGAGTTTATACTTAGTAAAATTCCCTATATCACAAATTCGATGGAACCGAATTTGTGAACTTAACAAACTCGATAAAACCGAGTTTAATACCGAATTCCTAATAAACGATTTTTGATAGAACCAAAAGATCGAATATATCTATTACACTGATATTTCGTACTGAAATTGCTAAATTTACAAGAAAAAGTCTTCCGAAACTCAAAACCACTCTACCGAGAATGCAAAGCTTCAACCGAAAATCAAAACCACACTTCCGAGAATGAAATGAACACTTCCGAGAACACAATAACGTCCAAAAACTCGAAATCACAGCCAAAATCAATCTCGAAACCTCAATAGCACCAACCGAATTCGGAAACCATCACTTCTTGATTCTCGGTCGAACAAAATCACGCACAAATCAAGCACTCTACTTCTCTATTGGCGATTGATACCACTTGATAGGTCACATGAATCTTGAATCAATCATATCAACATGTAAGATTAGAGAGAATGAGGGCAAGTAAAGGGAAAATTCAAATCTTATTATGGAGGGAAAATGAGAGTTAATTACAAGGGCATCACCCTCTAATGAAGATTAGAGGGCTATTTATAGGCAATGGGAGGGAGGCTTCCCTTCCTTATTTTCCTAACTTGTCAATACTAGTCCCTAGACTTTGGTTATTATGCTATTTCTTACTTAAAGCATAATAAACCTTATTACAAGCTATATTAAACTAAACAAAATAAAGTCTAATAACAAAATATAATAAAACCACATAATCGACACTTTTCCATAAACCTAACAATCTCCCCCTAAGGGTCGATTATTCTGGGCGTTCCCTCCTTGGTCCAAGTGGTCTTCCATTCACGTACATCTCCCATCTTCTCATTTGATCTCGATAATTCAATCGAACTTCAATCTCTTCTTCAAACAACTTAAGAAACTCAACTTCATCATTTGTGAGTTCTTTTTGCACATAGCCATACTTGACATCATTATAATAACTCTTTAGTCCTTCAAGCGTTCTTCTCAGTGTTGCATCACAAAACTTATGTATCTCTGAATGTCTCATCACCCTTTTCTCTTTCTTGCTATTAGTGTAAATGATTCCATGTAACTATGCAAGGTTCGATGATCAAATAAAAAAAACATATAAATTCAGTTTTGATTAAGCATCTACATATGTACAAAATTTAAAAGAGACTTATTTGCATTTATTGAATCTCATTTCATTAATTGGTTTGAATATTAAAAATTATGTGAAATGTTTGCCTCCAATGCTAACAAGCTTACAAAATATTTTGGTATATAATAAAACAACAACATTAATTTCTAGTTGTGGGAGGCAAAATCTTTTAGCAATTAACTCGTAAAAACGCCAATTATTACACAAAAATCTTTTGTAAAAAGCTTTGAAATCACAATGGCAAAAAGCATTGCAAACGACTTATTCAAATAGTAAAAAAGTCATGAAAAGCTTTGGCTATGTAAGATGCTCTAAAAAACAACTATCTCACATATATATAGATTTTTTTGTTAACTGATAACTCTAAACGATTGTGGAATATGGTTTAAACAAATGATTTTTACACGTAAAATACTACCTGAGAATGGATTATTAGATTGAGTGATAATCACGAAAAAGTAAAATAATTTCAATAATAACAGATATCAATATCAACTTGATTGGTGACATGTCTTAGAGTAGATTGTACTAAAACATACATTCGTAATCACCACAACTTTTAAGTTGGTTTACTTGTATTAAAAATTTATGTAGACTAAAAATTGAATCCTCAACTATTTACTTGTATTAGACAAGCCATTTAGGGCTTGTTTCTTTTTTATATGAATTAAGTGGTTTATGTTAGAATGTCTTATTTAGTCTTTTAATGGGTGGAGAGAGGTTTTGATGTGTGTATTAAAATAAGATGAATAAAGTGATTTGGATCCTAACCACTCACCTAATAAGAGGGATTAGTGAAAAAAATAAACACCCCCTTAGTCAGAAAAGAACAAAGTAACTTTTAGTTAATTTATATACTAGGCTCGAGAACAAACAAAATAAACATTATATCTATCTATTTCATACTTAAACTCGAGAATATAATTTTGTAAATCTGTAACTTCAGTTAGATAGCTATGCACACCTTGAACTCACAACGATATGGTTAAAGAATTAGTCACGCAACTTAAATTAATATTAGGACACAAACCATTGGCCAAAGAAATATTATAATTTAAGTTTGAGTGTTTCTATTCCACTTAGTGAGCCAAAACTCTTTAGAGATCCACAAAAATAATCTTTCTCAATTAAGTGGCTTAGTGTAGTAATTTCTTTAAACCATTTTTTTAACAGCGGATTTATTGGAAGCTAGCAACAAGCAAAGAAAAAAAGAGCATATCAAGCGAGAGTAAAAAGGATTTTTGATTCAAGTAACCTAATTTAGTTTAGAATTACAACGATTAGAACACCAATTAAAAGAAATTTGAACCAAGTCATCAAAAAGAAGCTTCTTACGCGGATTCGTAGCACCAAAAGCAATTGATTCCTGAAACGCCAAATTAACCATCTGATGACATCAAATAATGTCTATTTTGTAGCATCATTTGTCCCATATAATTAACCTAATTTGTATAATTATTGCAAAGAATTGTTACTTAATCGTTTGTATTTGAGATTTGTAGTAATTACGGAGTACTTGGTGAATATTAGCCCCCCAAAAAAAAAAAGCGAGCCTTCTGGAGCTTAAACGAAGATATTTTGAAGATTACTGTTTTGACAACCAATACGCCGTATCCATCAAGGAAGATACGGCGTATCCGTGCCTACACTCACCAAAGACCACAAAGGAAACAAGATCAATACGCCGTATCCAGTGAAGAACAATACGTCGTATTGGAGATATAGTATATGAATATTCTGGAAGATATCAAACGTGAGCCCTACTCCAAGAAACCCCGATACGCCTTAAAAAATAAAAAAAAAAAAAATCTAATACATTGGATACTCCATATCGACACGACTCCAGACCCTATATTTTAAGTGTGCCTAAATCATATTTCTCGATACCTAAACACAAAAGTCGATTTTCAGAGAAGAAAAAGAGCAGAAGAGGTCTTGCAACGATTCAATCCATAGAATACAACGTGTAAATTTTTTCTTATACTTATTGTAATCGTTCAGTTTTTGTATCATCGTTAACTCGGTTAGTTTACCTTGGCTAAAAACAATTACCTTGTAATAATAATGATGTTTGAAAGGCTAATACCTTCGGGTATTAGCCATTATTAAAGATATTGAATGTTTTTGTTTTTGTTAATATCTTGATTTCTAATTTATCATTGTATGCTTGTTTAAGTTTTAATCAATATACTTGTTAACCGTACTTTTTGTATGCACCTATCTTTCAACGGATCTAGTGATTTGGGCCCAAGTAATCTAGATTGCCGGATAGCAGCTCTATAAGTAATTTATACATCTAGAATCATAGATCATAAATAATCGTCCCTTCTAAATCGTGCTAAGGATACGCTATGGCGTAATAGTTAATCGGATTTTTGTCTTTGGTTTATTAAACATGTTAACTATAGGTGAATCTAGATAATTCCACAAATAATGTTCTGATTCCATTGGATAGTTGACAAGTGGACTACTAAAGTTATAAGCCATTTAAGCCATAAGGGGTAAAGTCCTCTATGAGCGAGGGTTTAACAAGATCACCATTGCTTTAATCCCTAAGATAATATAATCAGCAAAAACGGATGCTTTAATACGGATTGCTTAATTATGATAGAATTGAATGTGTCTAGGTCCTTAGGATGAAGTCCCCGCAGCCGAACCACTATAAATCTTGGTGTCTTGGTTTGATTGTTCCTTCTCTCATCTCTTTATATAGTTGTGATTCTTTCTTATTGTTGATTTAGTTATAACTAGTAGATACATACATTATTGGTTTATATTGTTGGTTGGTTGAATATATACTTGGATATAATAAATTTTAGAAGTAAAATTTTAAAAAGATAATTAACCGGTAAACTATTCAACCCTCCCTTCTAGTTTTCACACTATTTAATATAAAACATATCCCCACACAATCGATAGGGGTATCACCGCTTAAATATCAATAAACAAAAGTAAATGTAGTTGACGGTCCAATCAAAAGACAAATGTATATTGTTTTAGCCTGTCATCTACAATGTGATTATAAATGTGACACTCCAATCCAATACATTATGCTTGCAAATTTTGTCTCTCACAACTTGGGTTTATCTTGTCATATACTCATCTTGGTTTTGTTATTTAAGGGTAAATGTAGTCAAACATACTACAACAATCATAAATTAAGTCACCTACAACCCACAATATTAACTCTTCTGCAAAAAATCACTTCATCAAAAGTTCACTGGATATTGGAGATGATGTCACAAAAAGTTCTTAGTAACGCCGACCTTTTAACTAAAATCTTAATTCGATTACCTATTCTCTGTATTCATCTTTTTACAACCGTATCATTAAAATGGATAAGAATTCTTACATCTCCTGATTTTACCCATAAACACAGCCAGATCCAAAACCTAGATCCTACTGCTGGTATTTTTGTTAATCATATTACATCTTTATTTCCTTGTGATTTTGTCTCGTTAGATCCTAGAATTAAGTCAAGAAAATACACTTGCGACAAGTCATTCACTCTTGGCTTCACCGAGGTAGTTGCTAATGTTAACATCTTGTAGTCTTGCAATAGTTTGCTTCTGTGTACCGGTTGGGGGGGAGTCATTTTGATTACGTATATAATCCATCCACTAATCTGGTTAAAATGCTTCTGGAACCAGACTACGCACATGATGATTCGAATTTTTATGGATGTGCTAGATTGAGATTGTCATTTGACTCTACAAAATCACTTGACTACAAAGTGGTGCGTGCCGGAAGCAACTCTTGTGAGATTGTTATACAAATTTACTCTTCAAAGACAGGTAATTGGAGCCTGTGTATGGAGCGGTTTACGTACTTCTTTTTTTGTACATTTTGATAGTGCAATCTATTGGCCTTACATTCGCTAGAAACTAAGAATAGGCAGCTTATGCATTACAAGTTAAATATTGAAGACCATGAGCATCCAATTATATCAATACAAATTCCTCAAGGATTGCAACAGGGAAGAAACTTCTTCGAGTCTTATAGCAATATGCTTCCAGTGATAATAGGCATACAAATACCTCACATGTTGCATCTGGAAGGGAAATTGTTCGAGTCGCGCGGGTGTTTAGTTCTTGTTCGTAGAGATTATATTGGATCTAGCGAGTTTGGTTGGAGTATGCTCGTGTCATAATAAATAATTATATGGCTAGACACATGTGAGCCTATGGGGTCACACACATATACACTGATGTACCATTTTATATATCATGTTTATTGTATTTACGGTATATAAATAACCCATGTAACTCGGGATCACTATTGGGCTTCTAATAACTAAGTAAAGTACTTAATCTATTGGACATGGAAATCAAATGGGAGGCCCATTTGAGCCCATATAGTAGCCAGCCTATAGAGGAGGAAAAGGAGAAGATAAGATCAAGTTTTGGTTATAAATATATTGCATATCTTCTTATTAATGGTATTCAACAATTTACCAAATATTCTCCCCTATTTTCTCTCTATATATACACAGTACAAAACTAATTCTCATCTAGGGTTTTTTAGTTTTCTTGATCCAACTCTTTGAATCTAGTTCATTCAAGGTGTTTTACAAGGCTACGGGGTTAAGACTAGCATCTATTTGGTATACAAAGAAGTGTAGTGTGAATACATCATAGAGGTGATCTCCATTGATTACTTGGTTTCATTGGGTGTTTCGTGTTAAGGTGAAGGTCACCATTTGATTCTATCGATCACGCTACAAAGGTATTACTCTTCTTGTTTTTATTATGATTGATCATATGACTCTATGGATCCGTTGATAGGTGCATGATCCACTGCATTTTATGTTTGATTATATGATATTCATTTAATTCAGCACCTATAGTTGTATCACGAGCCATAATATGATGTCATATGGTCATCGTGTATGCGTAAAAATGGCTAAAAACGCGTGTTTTTAATGGATTCAAAAGGATAATTTTAAAATAGCCCATAGGGCTTATTTTTTTGGAATTAATTTCACCCATATAGGGTCTTATGATCTGTGATTTTTGATCCCATATCCATTTGTTATGCATACTTTAATTGGTTTTGTTATCGGGTACGTGTAAAAGGGCCTAAATCGCGCGCTTTAGAACGATTCTTGAATCGGTTTTAAATCAGCCCCTTGGGCATTAATTTCTGAATTAATATGGTTGTTATAAGGTCTTTAATACAGTACTAAGTGATCCTCAAGCCATTGGTTACAGGTACCAATCGGAGTTTTTAATTCTAGTTAATTTATTTCTTCGATTCGTTGGCTAACAATTTATTTCTTGTTAATTATTTTGTATCCATGGAAAATACATACATGTTTGGCCATGGACTTAGCCAACAACTTGTTAATACATGATATTATGGTATTATTATGTTGTGTATGCAAAGCCGATGAAAAGCATGACCACTTGTGATTTGATTCGCTAGTTATTGCATTTAATTTCAGTTTTTGGGTTTGTCATTGTTTCAGCTTCTTTTGTATGCTTTTAATTTTCATTGTAGCCATTGTTTGGGCATTTTATAGTAAATAGATGATAGGATAAATGTATACAATTATCAAACTATTGTAACCGTTTTCTGGATTCGAATGGCGCAAGAGTTAAAGGCATAAAGTCAAATTCAGAGCTGCTGGAGTGACTTCCACTAAAAATGAATTTCCCAGAGTTTTATAAGGAGTTAGAGGGTGAATTTTTTAGATCAGGTGCAAAACTCATGGGGATACAACTTCTTCAATTGGAGCTCATATTGGGGAAGACTCCTTGTAGGAGTTTTAGACCCATGAATTCAGCTGAAATTTTATGACAATTTTGGGCATCAAGTTCATTTAAGGTTTCACTTGCTCATGATGATTCTTAGGGTAAGTGGGAGCCCTACTTGTGGTTGTGTGGTTAACCCTTAGTTGACTTCTTGGTTCTCGTAATGGCTCACGAGACCAAGCATAGGTTTTTCATCGGTTGAGGCTTTGCATACTTATGGTTGTGTTTGTTTGCTTTTATATATGTTTGGAATGTATATAACTTGCAAATGTTTTTATAAAACTAAAAATAAAACACAAACCAATTTTAGAAACTAAATCTGTGATTTAGTTTAAAGTTTAAATATGATTTGAAACTAAACACTTGTTTTTATATAAATAACACTAAATAAATGTTATGATTGTTATTTAAATTATATATTGTTCAAACTAATATTTATTCCACCTAGGTTATATATTAGTCATGAAAATGAACAACTTGACACACATAAAAGATATAAAACAAGTATTAGACTTAAGTTAAAAATAACTTGTGCTACGAAGGATGAATGCATGCTTCCTCGTACACACTTTTTGTTAATTTTAAAAGAATCGTTGATCCGG
>BQNB010048662.1:0-42449 GCA_026074375.1 Tanacetum coccineum
GCATTGTACTTTGAGTTTTATAAAACAATTGGGCCTAAATATGCCCAAATTAATTATTTGCAAGCCCAATACATGTGAGCTGAAAACATTTTCAGATTTTATCTAACTTCACGAGCCTATATATCATCTCCTAATCCGTAGTTGTCTTGATTTGGTTCTTACGCCTACGAAAAGGTAAACGAGTCTATTTTCACGATATGTGGGTCCGACCACTTCAGTTTTTAAAAAATGAAGTCAAATGGTCAATATACTCACAAGTACCAAAGTTGTGAATTTCACAGTTTACAACAGTCCTGGTAAAACGGCCATATCTCCTAAACCATAAATCCGTTAGGGACGATTCGACTTGGAAATTTTAATTTAGACTGTCCTCTAAAAGTTTTATTTTTACTCAAACAGTGACTTCTATACAAACTTTTAGAGTTATAATCAAATGAAATCTGTTGTGCATTTTCCGACAACTTTTACTGTTTATTTTCAAGTAAATTACTCCGGTATCGTCACGATGCGTGCCACCCAGGAAAACGAAGCTCAAACACAGACCTACATCACTATATTTTTATCTAATCACCTCAGTTCATAAAATTTCCTTGAACATCCCTAAAACCTACTGATCAAAAATCTGTCCCGAATCAAATGTTACAAATCCACTTTTATCAAGTTTTTAGTCTTAATAAATTATGTACAATGCTAAAACTTTACAAATAAAATTATAGAATATTCAAAATATTTACAAACTCAGAAGTTACATGAAAAATATATAGAAAATTACTTGAGAAATCAAAATAATACAACTCTTACAATTAGAGAATTATAAGGATATTAACACAAGAATCACCCACAACTTTATACTTGATTACTTCAACCCATAATTAAATTTAACCTAACCAAAATTATAGTTGCTTGAACCCCTTTAAACCATGATGAAAATAACCCATAAACTCTTGAGTAAGATGCTTCTTGATGACGACTTGAAGAGATTTACCCAAAAAGAACCACAACTAGTTTTTGAAAGCCTTCAATCTTGAATAAGTTTTTAGCTAAAATTTTGAGAGAGTTTTGGTGTTTGTAGTGTGTGTTAGGGATGTAAAAGGGAGAGGACAAGAGCATGGAGAAAGGCAAGAGGTGGTGTTAACTATGAGATATTAAATGTGATAGTATGGTGCTAGTAACTTAAGGCATTGGTATGTGCTTAAATACACATACCTTTCACCTAATAAAACGAGCTAAAAAGACCAATAATGACCAATAAATACAGAAAAATGCAATGTATTCCTTTGTATTGTGAATTGTGTTTTGTAGGTAACGGATATTGCACAAAAGGACAAAAATAAAGCAAAACGGACAAAACCGAGCACGGGAATGGAAAAAGTACGAGAAATCAAAGCTAGAGACGAATTTATCTTAAGTCTTAACCAAATCCAATCCCGTTAATCCTTTAACCCTAAAATACCCTAAAAACTGTTACAAAGTTAGTCCTTGGGGACTAACACCATCAGTCCTAACCAATTACACCATTAGTCCTTAACATAACTTTCGTTAAATCCATTAAACCTATAATCCTTATCCTAGCCCAAAACCATTAACCAAGCCCAACACCAAAACCCGGTCAAAGGAGTCCACCTTATAACTCATCTTCTTTCTTCTCTTCTAGTTAGTGGAACGGGAACCCGAGGTGACAAAGGATACGGTGCAACCGGGGTGGGGTATCTGAAAAAATCGACTAGTTAATTTTTTGGTCCAATTCAAGCTCTGTTGATGAGGGCCGTTGTTGCTCCTAAGCCTAAACCGTCTATACCTTATCCTTTACGAGCCAACAAACAAAAGCTCCATGAAAAAGATGATATTCTAGCTTCAAAATTTGTTGAAATCTTTAGGGATTTACATTTCGAGTCTTGTTCGTGGATGCTTTTTCGTTATGCCAAAATTTGCTTTAATGTTTAAAAGTCTCCTAAATAACAAAGAAAAATTATTTGACTTACTCAAAACACCGGTGAATGAGAATTGTTCGGCGGTTATCCTAAAAAAGTTGCCTGAAAAACTTGGAGACCCCGACAAGTTTCTTATACCGTGTGATTTTTAAGGAATGGTTGAATGCTCAGCCTTGGCCGATCTTGGTGCAAGCATCAATCTTATGCCTCTTTTCATATGGAAAAATCTTTCTCTTCTCGAACTTACCTCCACTCGAATGACTCTCAAGCTTGCGGACCGATCAATTACTTGCCCAAAAGGTGTCACCAAAGATGTCTTCGTTAAAGTGGGGAAGTTCCATTATCCGGCTGATTTTGTAGTCGTTGATTACGATGCCGATCCTCGGGTTCCTCTCATTCTCGGGAGACCTTTTCTAAGGACGGCTCGAGCGTTAATTGATGTTTACGGTGAAGAAATAACTCTTCGATTTAATGATGAAGCCATAACTTTTAAAGTTGGTCAAACTTCGAGATACTCCTACAATAATTCTGAATCGGTTAATCGAATCGATGTCATCGACGTTTCATGTGAGGAGTATGCTCAAGAAGTTCTCGGATTTTCGGATAGTTCTAAAAGTGGCAATCCCACTCCGTCTTTAGATCCTATCCTTTCTACTTCTTTCCCCTCTCTCACTCCTTTTGAAGGAGGTGAGGTTATCAAAAAGGAAGTTATCAAACTCCTTGATGCCGGATTGATTTACCCTATCTTTGATAGTCCATGGGTGAGTCTCGTTCATTGTGTGCCTAAGAAGGGTGGTATGACCGTTGTTGAAAATGAAGATAATGAATTGATTCCTACGAGACTAGTTACCGGATGGCGAGTTTGTATAGATTACCAAAATCTTAATGATGCCACTCGTAAAGACCATTTCCCGTTGCCGTTTATGGACCAAATGCTCGAAAGACTCGCGGGAAATGAATACTATTGTTTTCTAGATGGTTTTTCCGGATATTTTCAAATACCTATTGACCCGAAAGACCAAGATAAGACCACCTTCACTTGCCCTTATGGGACGTTTGCCTACCGACGTATGCCTTTTGGTTTATGTAATGCTCCGGGCACGTTCCAAAGGTGCATGATGGCCATTTTCCACGACATGATCGAGGAAACAATATAGGGTCTTTAAGGATGATTTCTTAATTTCGGGATCTCTTTCTCGTCATGCCTCGCCCATTAGACAAAATGCTAAAACGGTTTTTTGCGAAGACATTATTTGTTCCTAAATGGAGAAATGCCATTTTTATGGTAAAGAAGGCATGTTCTTGGACATAATATTTCCAAATTTATGGGTTTGATGGTCAACTAAGCTAATATTTGGTGTTATGCTAAACTCCCTCATCCGACTTCCGTTAAAGGTGTTCGAAGTTTTTTAGGTCACGCCGGGTTTTATCGTCGATTTATTCAAGATTTTTCTAAAATCGCCCGGCCGATGACCCATCTTCTTGAAAAGATACCCGTGTGTTTTTTGAAAGAATGTATTGATGAATTTAATATATACTTTAAGTAGAAGTTAAGAAGCCCAATTTTAGTTGCCGCGATTGGACCATACATTTTGTAATTATGTGCGACGCTAGTGATTTACGGGTAGGTTGCAGTCTTGGGTCAACGAAAGACAAACATTTTCAGACTTAATACAACTATGCTAGTAAGACCATGACGGAGATGCTCAAGCACATTACACTTACGAATGAGAAGAACTATTGCCTGGTAGCTATGCTTTCGAGAAATTCCGGCCTTACTTAGTCTTATCAAAGACCACAGTGTATTGATACATCGGCTCTTAAAGTTCTCTTCTTGACTAAACAAGATGCTAAGCGAGATTGCTCTGGTTGGATTCTCTTACTCCAAGAATTCGATTGTCATTATTATGATAAAAAAGGTGCGGAGATATCTCGGCTGGGTTCGCATCATTTTCTAGATTAAAAAACCCTCATCAGCGTGAATCTCTGAGGAAAAGAAAATACAAAAATATTTCCTGCTCGGCGACCTTGGAAAGGTATCTTTTCATGGTGATATTCTAGTTACCCAGGTGGCCGACATTGCAAATTTACCATTCGGGTATTTTTATTGTTGTAGGGGATGTCGTCCCATAAAGAAAAAAATTCTTTAAGGATGTTAAGCATTATTTTTGGGACGACCCCTACTTGTTTAGGATTTGTGTGGATCAAATGATTAGGCGATGTGTTCACGACAAGAAAGCCGTTGTATCCTCACTGGTTGCCATAATAGAGCCCACCGGGACATCATGGTGACACTACACCGCTAAAAAAAGTCTTTGATTACGGTTTCTATTAGCCTACTATTTACCGTGATGCCCATGACTTGGTCACACGGTGTGACGCTTGTCAACGTCAATGCAAAATCTCGCAACGTGATGGAATTCCTCAAAATGCAATTAAAGTTTGCGAGATATTTGACGTATGGGAATCAATAATTTTAATGGACGTTCCTGTTTCTCGAGGGACACAAATACATTCTCGTAAGCCGTAGACTATTTGTCTAAATGGGTTAAAGCAAAAGCGCTCCCCACTAATGATGCTCGAGTTGTTGTTAAAATTTTGAAATCTCTTTTTGCCCGATTTGGAACTCCTCGTGCTATAATTAGTGATCGCGATACTCACTTTTGTAATGACCAATTCGCGAAGGTCATGCTTAAGTATGGAGTTACTCACCGTCTTTCTACCGCGTATCATCCACAAACGAGTGGACAAGTGGAGGTTTCAAATCGTGGGTTGAAACGTATTTTAGAAAGGACCATAGGTGAAAACCGTGCTTCATGTTCCGATAAGTTAGATGATGCATTATGGGCTTTCCGTACCGCTTTCAAAACACCCATCGGGTGCACTCCTTATAAGCTAGTGTACGGAAAGGCTTGCCATCTTCCTATCGAGCTTGAACACAAGGCCTATTGGGCCTTGAAACATTGTAATTTTGACCTTAAGACCGCGGGTGATCATCGAAAAGTTCAAATAAATGAATTAAATGAACTCCGGGATCAAGCTTACGAGAACTCTTTAATCTACAAAGAGAAAATGAAGAAGATTCATGACTCCAAGATTAAGAATCGTGTTTTCAACATTGGTGATCTAGTTCTTCTCTTCAATTCTCGATTAAAGATTTTCTCAGGCAAGCTTAAATCCCGTTGGACCGGACCATTCACCGTTGCTCAAGTGTTCCCTTATGGTGCCGTCGAGTTATCTCAAACCGACGGACCAAACTTCAAGGTGAATGGTCATAGACTTAAACATTACTTTGGAGGGGACATACCACCGATGGTTGTCCCGGATCTCCAAACTTTCCCCATGGACCATTAAATTCAGGGATCGAGTCAGGCTCGTGACTCGGTTAACAAAAATAAGCGCTTCGTGGGTGGCAACCCATGCTTATCCTTAGTATATTAGTATAATAATAATAATGAATAAGTGTGATGTAAGGAGGTTCGCCTCTTCCTTTCTCGTGTTTCGTGTTTTGTGTTTTATGTCCAGGATTGCCCGGATTATGAAGACTCTCGTGCTCGTGGTTTTGTCCATCGTCCACTCGATCTTCAATCCTTCGCATGCTTATATATGGGAATCCGATATCCTAGATCTTATTGATTCACGTTTATCTATTAGCATAATTAATAAACGGCTTTAGATTTGCGTAGAGACCCCTTAATATTTGGATTATGCCTTGAAATTAGTATGGGGTGACAGTCTCACATTGAGGACAATGTGTAGTTCTAGTATGGGGGATCTTTCGATTCGATCTTACTTGCATTTGCCTTGTCTCACAACCCCGTTTTTCACGAAAAATACCAATAATATGCCAAATTAATTTTTTTTCAAAATAGGAATAGTGTTTTGAAACGTTAGTTTGTCTTTTTAAGGAATATATTTTGAACTTGATCTGCGAATGTTTCCTCTAGTTGCCCCTTAAGCTTATATAAAATTAAGCTTTTTGCTAGTCTTTTATATAAGAGCTTTAAAATAAAATATGGATTCTAGTTGAAAAGAGCCAAGAGTTTGAAGTTTCATGTTAGACTTTTATATATGCTATGCTTATTCTTATTAGACTAAGCTATTCATAATTATTTTTATTAAAGAATTTTAAATTTGCGAAGAACGAGAAATGATCTAGAGTTTTAATATAAGTTTAGATAGCTAACTCAGAGTAGTTGGTTCTCTTTAAGGCTCATAGAGGTTAATTGTGGCTTTTTGCTCCCACCAGCTTAATACACGTTATATAATTGTTGAATAAATAAAGTTACTTTAGGTTTTTGCGATTCTTAGTTTAAATGACTTCGTAAAGATTCCTTCTGGTAAAAGTAAGGTACACATCGAGGTTTTGTCAGTGTTGTGGGGAAATAGGCTACCGATTCCTGACGGCTCGCTACCGTTGTCTAGGTAGTTAAAAGACCACAGGACTTGAAATTTGGCTAATAATAAATTATGTAATAAACCAAAGCCGAAATAAGACCACTACCTCTTGCCGGCTCACAACCGATGTGGTAGTCGTTTAAAGGGTGGAGGTAATAATAATAAAAACTGTGGGCTGATAAAAGTTTACTGCCTCTTGCCGGCTCACAACCGATGTGGCAGTCTTCTAAATAAGGCACATAGTAATAATCCGAGACTGATAAAAGTTTGCTGCATCTTGCCGGCTCACAACCGATGTTGTAGCCTTCAAAAAGGTCGAGGATCACGAGAGGGTGAATAAGACTCCTGGACCATGGTCGGCTCGCATACCGATGTGGAAGTTGTTTAAAGGACCGAGGTTTAATAATGTTGCAATAATAATAATAATAAAGCCAAATTTCGACTATGGGGTTATCTAAAAAGGATAACCCCTAAAATCATTGCATAATTAGAACTTAATTGTGACTTTATTTTCCCATTATCGTATCTCTTTAGGGAAGGATTTTTCAAACTAAATTGTGGTGTAAAACGGGTTTACTTTTATATGAATAAGACCATTAACTATTTTTGTCACAAATTAAAATGATAAATAAAATCTTTAGAGGATTAGGAAATAAGGGAGCGTAAAGTAGCTATGCATCACAATTAGCATTTATGAGTAGTGTTAGCATCTTAACTTGTTATTTTAACAATGATTTTGTTTAAGCATTGGTTTTGTTTAGGGCTGGTGAAAATCATATGGTACGATGAATTTATCCTTTAAATGGTTTCTTGTTCCATGAAGTTATGATTTGAATGAACGATATTAATTAAATGCATAATATTGGTAAATGGAGAGCTTTCAAAACTAGTGATTTCTTAGATCCCTTTAGATGAACATTAGCTACTTATCGAGGTAATATGTCTAAAGGGTTGGTGGAATATCTTTGGTTTCTAAGCGTGAAATGATAACATTGCGGGTGGACACGACAATGCTTAGTATGGGGGAGTTTGGATATGTGCTTAAATACAACAAACCTTTTGCCTAATAAAATGAGCTAAAAAGATCAATAATGACAATAAATACAGAAAATGCATTGTATTTGTTTGTATGTGAATTGTGTCTTGCAGGTAACAGAAAATGAAGCAAAACGGACAAAAACGAGCACGGGAATGGAAAGAGTACGAGAAATCGAAGCCGAAGGCGAATTTATCTTAACTCTTAACCAAATTCAATCCCATTAATCCTTTAACCCTAAAATACCCTAAAAACCGTTACAAAGTTAGTCTTTGGGGACTACCACCATCAGTCCTAACCAATTACACCATTAGTCCTTAACATAACTTTTGTTAAATCCTAAACCACTTTAATCTAAAACCTGGCCCAAAATAATCAAAACATAAGCCCAAACCACCCCATGGTCCGAAATCCCTTATACCCGTCAAACAAAATTATAACATGTCAAATAAGTCAAAATTACTGTTTATCCTTCTCCCTTTTCCCTCCATTTTCACTTTCACCACACGCACGGTAATTCAATCCAAACACACTCTCTAATCCTTCTAGAAGCATGATACTGACACCTTTGACATCCCAAATAGCCACACTGGCAATCTCCAGTAATACCATTGGCTATTAGGACGTGGCACATGATCTAACGGCTTAAAAGATAAGGATTTTGAGGCGGTTTGATTGAAAGGCCAAGATTAGAGATTGGGGAGCGTCCTAGAAGGCTAGAAGGTTATCCTCTCCACTATAAAAGGAGACCTACACACACAGATTGAGGCGTGTAGGATTTTAGCTTAAATTTAGAGTAATTTAGCTTATTGTAGTTAATTTTAGCTTATTGTCTTAATTTGATGTATTTTCCTTTTTAAAAGTTTGTAACTCATTTTGATTATTAATAAAATTCAGTTGTTCTTTAATACATGTTTTTACTTATTGCATTAATGGTTGCATTAAGCTTTAATTTCTATTTAATAAAAACTCTCTTAATTATGCTCTTTATTACTCACATATTCTTGCTTTTCTAATCAATTATCCTTCAATTAAGCTTAACTGAGTTTAGATTTTCACCTCAAATCTCTCCCCTAAATTACCTCAGCTTATTGGATGATAAGCCAGACCTGGATGGGCTTATGGACACCACCAACTTATCTTAGCTGGAGCTTTTTGAGCATTTGATCCCTGTTTGAGCAAGGGAAATTGTGAGTTCCACTTTCTATTTCATATTTTAGCTTAAATTTATGCATTATCTTATTCTCTGCTTAATAGTTGCTTAATTGTGCTTATATCTGTTTGTTTATGCTTATTTTGCCTTAATATTGCTTCTTGAATCTAGTTTATAGCTTCTTTTAATCTGTCTTAAGCTTTCATTAATTTTTAGTCAAAACTGTTTTGAAAAACCAAAAATATGCTTTTAGATTTAGCTTATTAAATAAGTGCTTAATTGTGGTTGGTAATTGTTAATCTGAGCTTATTAAACTTGTTTCATAATCTGTTTTTATAGATATCAACTTATTTCAACCAACATTAGTTTAAAAATTCAAAAACATGTTTTAAAGGTGTGTTTGGCACTAGCCGTACTAACATAAGTTAGTACTGCTTGGTCTCTTTTGTCACTTGAAGAAGTTTTATCAAGCTTAATCTGAGTCTTAAAGTCAGTTTAAATTGGTTTTTAAAGTTTAAATATCAAGTTTTAGATTTGGTTAAGATATTGATTAGGTGCTTGTTAATGTCAATTTTATGCTTGTTATGAGTCACTTATGCAGTAGTTTAGATTTGGTTAAGAAGGAAATGGTTATTTGTATTTGAGTCATAATCTGTCATAGTTATCAAGTATGTTTTCAAAGTTTTAAAAAGTCAGATTTTATCAGTAAATTTAGATTAGATTGAGTTTGTCTTAGGGTCTGAATTTGTTAGCATAAGTTCTTTGGATATCAAGCTTCATCTGTTTTTAGCTTTTGAGTTTTTTACATTAGCTTTTAGTAGCTTAATTATAGGGCTGCATATAGCACTTTTCAAACTTCAAAAACCCAAAAAAATAGTTTAGATAAATTGCCAGTTTTTGAGTCATATTTCTAGCTTATTTTCTAAACAAAACTTCTTAATTTTAGTTTTTATGTGTTAATTAGAAGTCAAACTTAATCTGTTTTTAGGTTTAAAGGTCTAGCTTATTAGTTTAGTAGCTTAAAAAGTAGCTTAAAAGTGCCTTCTTAGGCTGTTTTGATTGCGGTTTTAGAAAAAAACCTAAAATTGGATTTATGAGCTTATGGCTTGTTGGAATTGCTTATTCTGGGTTTAGCTTTGTTTATTAAGTTTGGATTAAGGACTTTATAGCTTATTTGGACTAAGTTTGAGCTTATAGAAGCTTATGTGTAAAAACAGTTAAGTAATTAAGCTTTTAAGCATTCTGTCACTTTATTCTAGCTTTTCCTAGCTTATTATTGGTTTTTAGCAAAAAGTCATTTTGTTAAAAGTGCTTATTTTAGTGGTTAGAAGCTTTTTCAAAAAGAAAATTTTAAAAAAAATGTTTTTTAAAAAAGAAAGGTCACAGGGGTCGAACCTGTGACCTCTCCTTTATATCACCAACATCTCAACATACACACTCAATACCATCTCGCCCTTGGGACTTTTTCATTAAAGTCTCAACACGTTAAATATTTAAGAGTCTTTTTCCAGTTTTGGTATTTCGGGCTTATTAGCTTTTTACTGCTTATTAGTTCAGCTGATTTTCAAGTTCTTATTTTTCTTAGATTCTTTATAGTTTAGAGCATTTTTTCATAATTTTTCTAGAATTTTTAGAATTAGTTTAGTATTTTTAATCAATTTTCTAGATTAAAATAGTTTTTAATTCATAATAAATAAAATAAAAATCAAAAAAGTATAATTCTTTTTTCTAAAATTATTTTTAATCATTTAGGATTTATAAAAAAATTAAAAAATAGTTCTAAGGTTAAGTTTTAATAGTTTAGGTATTAAGTCGCGTTTTTTTAGATTTTCGTTATCGTTTTTGTGCTTTAATCTTAATTGCTTTCGTTTTTAGCTTGCCTTTATTTATTTTTGCATGTTGTAGAAATAGAATCCAAAATCAAAAACCTTGAAATCATTCAAAGCACGCGATCACGAACTTAACCGATTCTTAATTCACACTTCGTCGGGATACGACTCGGAAGGTTTTGAATTTTACTTTGGATAAAAGTGATCTTCTTAAATCCTTACGGAACACTTATTACTCTACTATTATTGATATTATCCTTATATACGTATTTGCAGATCAATCAATTTTTGGCGCCGCTGCCGGGGAAGTGTGTATCGAATATCGTGTTTACGTTTGAAGATTAGTATTTGAAGACCCTTTCCCGTGAAGTTATCATTTTATTATTTTCTTTTATATAAAACTAAAAAAAATACCAAAATACCAAAAAAAATTGAAAAACAACAAAAACAACCGTTGTGTCACTTGTGAAATCGGCTCACTTTTAGATTACAAACTTTAAGAGAGGTTTAAGGAGGGTTGATCCTACGAACTTCGACCCAAAAGGAGAAGGTTTTTAAAACGCTTAGCGCTTACCCGCTCATCCGCTTCTTTATGCATTTTCTAACGAGCTTCCTTACACTTGTTTGATTATCGGTTACAAAAATATTTTTCTTATTTTTTCTTAGTGTATGCAAACTCGCTCTTCTTCAAAATTCGTTGGTGAACCTTCTACGAATCCTACTTCTACGAATCCGAAACGTCGTAATCGTAGACGTTCAAAACAAAGAGTCGAACCGTTCGCTCTTGAAGAGGTTCCCGTAGTTACGATGGCCGATCAACGTACTATGGCGGAATTACTCCGTGCACCCACCGAGGGTTATGCGGAGGCAATCGTAGTACCACCCATTCCCGCTGAGCATTTCGAGCTCAAGCATAGTCTAATCAATCTTGTAACTTCAAAACAATTCTTCGGTTTTGAGAAAGAAGATCCTCATGCTCATATTCGATATTTTAACAAGATTACTTCTACGTTGAAGTACAAAGATGTGCCCGAGACATCGATTAAGCTTATGCTTTTTCCATTTTCTATCGATGGTCCAGCCCGGATTTGGCTCGACAAAGAACCTTCTCGTTCTATTCTCACTTGGGACGATCTTGTGTCCAAGTTTATTAACCATTTCTTTCCTCCCTCAAAAACAACAAATCTCCGGAATGAAATTTCAAATTTTCAACAAAAGTTTGAAGAAACGTTTAGTGAGGCATGGGACCGTTTCAAGGATCTCCTTCGAGCATGCCCACATCACGGTTTTACCGAATTGCATCAACTCGATACCTTCTACAATGGTTTAAACCCATCCGATCAAGATTCTTTGAATTCTGCCGCCGGTGGCAATCTTTTGGAAAGAAGTGCACAAGATGTGTTGAAAATTATTGAAAACAAATCAAAAGTTCGTAATTCAAGAAACAAACCGATTGTTTCTCAAGTGAAAGCAAGTAATGTTGATTCTTCAGAGATAGCCAGTGCCGTAGCCAGTGCCGTGACTAGTGCCATGACCGCGATGTTTAAACAACATCAAGTAACCCCAGCTCCAGCTTCCGTAAAAGCTGTTGAGGAATCTTGTGTTACTTGTGGCGGTGCTCATTCTTACCGACAGTGTCCTGCCACCGATGGCAACACTTTTTCGGGCTATCAAGACAATATTCAAGGATATGTTTCAGCAGCCGCAGTGAACTACAATCAGGGAAATACCGGTTATCGACCCCATAGTATAGCTAATCAGTTTCGACCACCCGGTTTTGCTCAACCGAATGTGCAAAATTAAGGGTTTAACCAGAATCGAGGAAATAACTTCAATCAAGGAAATACGTCTTATCAAGCTTCGATTCAAGCTCAAGTTACTACTTTGAATGACTTGGAGAAATTTAAGAAAACAAATGAGGCTAGTATGCAAGCCATAAGAAATCATATCAGTAATTTAAAATCAGAATTAAGAAATGAAATGCAGTCTACAATTCAAAATCAAAATAATACATTAAATAATGAAATGAGGAATGAAATGCAAGCTACAATGTCAAATCAAACCAATGAACTTAAGAATATGATGGCTAGTTTTTTCCAAATGAATATCGCTTCTTTTTCGGGCTCGGGTTCACTTTCTAGCAACACCGTTGCTAACCCGAGAGGTGATGATATTGGCTAAAATATACATATTTTGTACCCCGAAAAACACCATAAAAAGACTAAAAACACTAAAATATAGATAATTATGTTGCAAATATGTTTGTATTGTGTTTTTATGTCTTACAGGTAAAAAGGATTGAAAACAAAGCAAAAACGGTAATTTTCGGGTGACTTTCGACGACGTTTTCACATTTATCGAGGTCGAAACGAAGTCGTGAAAATTCCTCGATCACACCATTGGAAAGAGCACGAAAAAACGAGTCCAACGGTACCGGCCTTTCATATTTTAACCCTTTTATTATGAACCTTTTTTGTCCCTGTTTGAACCTTTTATCTTTATTAAACCTGGACCAAGAATAAATGGGTTATATAAATATTTTGCATTGATATAATTGTAACTATGCTCTAGCACAGCGGTAAGCTGTGCTTGTGCAAAGTTTCATATTGAGAGGTCTCGAGTTCGATTCGGGTGAGGGATTTATTTCCCTCACGACCCGGACCCGGACTCGACCCGGCCCAGACCCGATCCAGACCCGGCCCAGACCCGATCCAGACCCGGCCCAGACCCGATCCAGACCCGGCCCAGACCCGATCCAGACCCGGCCCAGACCCGATCCAGACCCGGCCTTGACCGGCGGTCGACCACCGTTGACCGGTGGTCCGGCGGTGGTCAACGGTGGTCCGCCACCGTTGACCGTCGTTGACCGCCACCGTTGACCGGTGGTCCGGCGGTGTTGACCACCGTTGACCACCGTCGTTGACCACCGTTGACCGGTGGTCCGGCGGCGGTTGACCGGCGGTTGACCGACGGCGGGGGTGAACAGTGAAAATGCCACGTGGCACCACTTAGGTGGTGACACGTGGCGCTTCTAATGATTGGTGTCAGACTGTGCAGGTGGCAGGTACCAGGTACTGTAGCAGTACGAGGTGGCAGACACGTCAGTACGAGGTACTGTAGCGATGACGGCTGGACCAATCCGAGGGTGACACGTGGCACTGGCGTGTGTCAGTCCGAGGTACTGTAGCGTCAGTACGAGGTAGGCGTGTGCAATAATGAGGCGGTTGGTGGAGTGCAAAAAGACCAAATTACCCCTAGATCCAGCAATATCATTGGTTGAGTACCTGAAAGGACGAAAATACCCTCACCTACTTTGGCTATAAATAAAGGCACGCACAGCTCATTTGGGTGTGTAGTTTTAGAGTGAGAATTTAGTAGTAGTAGGAATTTAGTGTGTTTTTTTTAGTGTAGGTTAGGAGTAGTATAATTTTGTTTTAGCTTATTGTATAAGCTTATTATTTGCTTATTGTAATCAAGATTTTGAGCTTATTAATGAAGATGTTTGAGGTTTGTTTTTATTTAATGCTTATTATTTTTTGATGCTTATTTTTCTTTTTCATGCTTATTCTTCTACTCTTTCTTTTCTTTTGCTTATTTCTAAATAAGCTCATGCTTATAGCTTATTTTTGGATCCGATCTCTTAAGCTTATATTCTAATAAGCTTCTTTAATAGCTTATTTAGACTAGCTTATTTTATATTGTTTTTGATTTAGAGCTTTTCGAGTGAGCTTATTTTAGCTTATTTTCGAGGGCTTAATTTCTAGTTATATTGTTTTTAAGATCCTAATTCCTTAAATATACCCGTCTCTTGTCACTTGATGAACACATAGTTACGGGTGGATTAGATCTAAAAATAATAGATCTTATATTTCTAGCTTATTTTAGCATAAATTTAGTTTTTAATTCTAGCTTATTTTTCTTAGATCTAAATCCTTAAATATACCCGATCCGAGTTCACTTGATTGAACACCTTAGTTTCGGGTGGATTTAGATCTAAAATTTTTCATCTTTTTATTAGCTTATTTTTGTTCTAACTTTTCATGTCTTATTTCTTATTCCATCATTCTACATCTAAGGCCGGAGCTTACGGGTCTTATAAGGTTAATAAATAGATAAAGTTTTGATCTTTTTTAATATATGGAAATAATTTAGAAGATAAAGTTGGACACCGATTATTTCGCTAATTAGTGAAGTAAAATTTTAAAGTGAACAAACCATATTTGTTTATTAAGTTTGTAAGATCGGGTGGTTTTATATCATTGCGGTTCTTCATTCGGTTACCCTTTTTTCCCTTTTTATATACTAGTAGTTTAGAATTATTAGCTTAAAATGTTTATGTTTGATCTCATGATTGTTGCTAGTTTATTTGTTATGATTAGTGAGTAGTTCCTTAGTGTTTGCTAAGTGATTAGTGATTTGGAATTTAGGTGCGGGTTTAAAAAGGTTTAAAAAATTAATAGTCATTAGAATTTTCAAATTTAAATACCGTCATTTATTTTTAATGCAATTTACTTTACTTGTCATTTAAATTACTTTACTTTACTTTACTTGTCATTTAAATTTTTTAAAATTTGTTTTCGAAGGATTTTAATTAGTTAAACCTTAAACCCGCACTTAATGAACATTTTACGTCACTTAGCAAGCATTTTCGTCAATTATATCTTTTAAATAAATTTTAGTAGAATCTTGTAGTTTTTAATCTTTAAATTAATTTTAGTTTAAAATTAGTTTAAATCCAAAAGTTTAGTTTCCCTTTTTTTATGCTTTACCTTTTAGTAAATTTAGAAAACCAAACCCAAAAACTTAAGTGATAATCAAGCTCAATTCCCAACATTCTCTTGAATTTCCATTCACTTCTCGCCGAGGAAACGACCCGGAAGGTTTTTGATAATTGCTTTGGTTAAAAGCGATTTTCTAGAACCCGACGGAAAATACTCACTATACTATTATTGGCCTATCCTTATTATTTCGTATTTATATATATTATATATATTTATATATGTGTAGTTCGGACGTGATCAAGGTGACCTGAAAGCAATCACCACCCGAAGTGGTGTTTCTTATGATGAACCTCCGATTCCACCTCCTCCACTTTTTCCTCTTCCTAAGGTGGTGAAACGGGAACCCGAGGTGACAAAGGATACGGTGCAATCGAGTACGGAAAACATCCAACCTCCGGTAGTCTAAATTCAAGCTCCAGTTGATGAGCCCGTTGTTGCTCCTAAGCCTAAACCGTCTATACCTTATCCTTCACAAGCGAAAAAACAAAAGTTCCATGAAAAAGATGATATTCTAGCTTCAAAGTTTGTTGAAATCTTTAGGAAATTACATTTCGAGCTTAGTTTCGCAGATGCTCTTTGATATGTGCTAAATCACACATCATTTGTACCCCATAAAATGCTAATAAACAGACTAAAACACTAAAATATGGATAAATATGTTGCAAATATGCGTGTATTATGTTTTTATGTCTTACAGGTACAAAGGATTGAAAACAAAGCAAAAACGGTAATTTTCGGGTGACTTTCGATGACGTTTTCACGTTTATCGAGGTCGAAACGAAGTCGTTAATTTTCCTCGATCACACCATTGGAAAGAGCACGAAATTACGAGTCCAACGGTACCGGCCTTTCATATTTGACCCTTTTTATTTTGAACCTTTTTCGTTCCTGTTTGAACCTTTATTAATAACAAGCCTGGACCCAATTAGATAAGGGTTATATATTAATTTTGTGATAACATAATTGAAACTCTGCCTAGCTTAGTTGGTAAACTGAGTAAGCTTGAGTTTCTATACGAGAGGTCGAACGTTCGAACCCCAGGCTTGCCTGGGGTGAGGATTTTCCCTCTCGTGACACGTGGCCCACTCTGGTGGTGCCACGTGTCGACCCGGCCCATGACCCGATCCATAACCGGACCCAACCCGATCCAGACCCAGCCCAAGACCCGACCTTTGACCGGCGGTCAACCACGTTGACTGGTGGTCCGGCGGTGGTCGTTGACCGCCGCCGTTGACTGGTGGACCGTCGCCGTTGATCGGTGGACCGCCACCGTTGGTCGTCCTTGACCGCCGCCGTTGACCGGTGGTCCACCGTCGTTGACCGAAGGTTCGGTGGTGACTCCGGTGACGGTGACGGAACAGTACCTACGCCACGTGACACCACTCAGGTGGTGATACGTGGCCTACTAATCATTGTATGCAGGTGTGGCAGGTACGAGGTACGAGGTACTGTTCATGTCAGGTGGCAGTACGAGGTGGCAGAAAATGTCAGGTGTGAGTACGAGGTACTGTTCCAGGTGGCGGCTGGCCAATCACAGCGTGACACGTGGCATCTGGCGTGTTTCAGTCCGAGGAGGCGTGTGTCAGGTACGAGGTCAGCGTGTATGTATCCGTGCCAATCATTGGAAATAATGTGGCGGTTGGTGGAGAGCAAAAAGACCAAAATACCCTCAGATCTAGCAATATGAGTTGTGGATGACCTAAATGGACGAAAATACCCCAACCTACTTTGGGCTATGTTGGAAACACGAAAAGTGTCGGTCACTTCCAAAGTTGTAACAAGTCTTAGCTCGTAGTTAGTATAAGGATTAGATTAGTAATCTAGTCCGGCCCAAGGCCCATGGGTGGCCCAACTCCAGCCCATGGCCGGCCAATGTAGTATATATACACCCTCTCCTAGTCTTGGAGAGGGTTGGTTGTTCCATTTGTTTTCACACACATTCAATAATACTTCATCCATTTTCCATCATCTTTTTCTCTAACAATCCAACCCACATCTCACTTATTGTTCTTGGTTGATCTTAAGATTACTAGTATTCTACAATTGGTATCAAGAGCCATGGAGTGGTGTGTTTAGATTTTTGTGTTTGATTTGTGTTCAAAACCTTTACAAAGAGCAAATTAGTGATTAAAATTTTTTTGGCTTAAAAACCTTAAAGTTTTCATTTTTTTTGTTCCTATAGGGTTGGTAACACTAGTTGTACAAGATTTTTGCGGAAAAACTTTCAAAATCGTGTTTTTTTTGAGTTTTTGTGAAAGATTTTGAGTTCGAAATTTGTTTGGACCGAACTATTTGGATCGAACAAGTAGAACCGAACGAGTAAGCCTAAACAAGGTAATCCGAACTAGTGAATCGAGCCCTAAAGGGATCGAACTAATCTCGAACTAAGGATCGAACCAAGGGGATCGAACAAGATCATCGAGAGGGGGAGTGAGTGGTAGGGTCTAAGGGATCGAACCAAGGGATCGAACTAGATCATCGAACTAAGGGATCGAACCAAGGGATCGAACTAAATCATCGAACTAGGGATCGAACTGAAGGATCGAACTAGATCATCGAACTAGGGGAAACGTTAGGATCGAACTAGCTTGGATCGAACTAGAGGACCGAACCAGTGAAAAACAAATTTAGTTTAAACTTAACAAACTCAATTTTAAATTATACGGTTATTCTTTGACTTGATAAAATCCCGTGAAACTAATAACTTGGCCTTCCCCGGTTTTTGTCAAGAATTGTTAAAATCCTTGTTTTTAATTTCAAGACTCAACAATCACGTAACTAAACACAATTTCTTTCTACCCACCCGATCGATCAAAATTGTAATCTTTTGATATCACAATGACGTCTCTTGCTGATATAATTCACTCACTCTGGAGGTAGCAACAAACCACCATGCTTGAAAAACACTTATAATGATTTCATGGAAAAGCAGGAATGTACTTTATATGATGAATAGACTACATGGAAGAAGATACTTGCATCTGTTTGAAAACAGAACACTTGTTTGGTCCTTCCCTCACATAGGAAGGAGTAACATGCTAAAGAATATGTTGAACTCATACCACCCAAGCAGTCTGAAAGCCATTCAAGCAGATTGCGATCTCAAAGCTATAAAACATCATTCTCCAAGGCCTACACTGAAATCTATGCTCTTTTTGAGTCTGCATCGTGTTGCAAAAGATTCTTTGGAGAAGATAAACTGTTGATGAAGGAACAACATTAACCAAACAAGAACGTGAGTGCAGGCTGTATGATGAATTTGATAAATTCACTTACAAAAAGGGAGAGACGTTGCATGAGTACTACTTGAGGTTCACCTTGTTACTCAATGACATGAACATTTACAAGATGCCCTTGGAGCAGGTTTCAGTGAACACCATTTCTTAAACACGCTTCCTGGTGAAAGGAGCAACTTTGTTACTGTGTTTAAACGTCAAAAGACTTTCACACCTAAAAATGTTTTGATCAACTTCTATGCTTCACCTGCAACAACCAAAACGACATGCAATTGAAGTTCCGTTTGATGCATGAACAGCAACCCTGATCCGCTTGCTCTAGGTTGCATCTCATCAGTTAACTCAGCCAGCTTATCAATCTCATCTACACCCTTACCAACAGTCTCTACCTCAACATCACGTTTCACCATATCAGCATTCACAGTTTGTTACACCTTATCAACATCAACATCAACAATTCTTAACCAATCAATCAACAAACCCCAACCCTATTCTTTCAACTACTTATCCGACAAAATGAGTTATCAATCCACCGTTCAACACAACAGTTATGTCTCAAACAACCATCAATCCACAATTGGAATATTGCGTTCCCACTACTAACAAACAGCCAACAACCAGAATTTTCCCAACCCGACTCCAGTCTCGTTGTTCCAGTGTTTCAGAAGGGGGATGATCCAATTGACGCAATCAATCATATGATGTCATTCTTAACTGCTGTTGTCACATCCCGGTATCCTACTACGAACAACCAGCTAAGGACTTCGTCAAACCCTCGTCAACAAGCTACCATCTATGATGGAAAAGTGACTGTGCAACCAGTTCAGGGGAGACAAACTACTTATGCCTGCTGAAACCAACAAGAATAATTCACAGCCTGGAGCAAGTGGTAGCAACAATGTGGAAACAACGACGATTAATTTTGTTTACAATTGTAAAGGGGAGGGTCATATTGCCAACGAGTGCATTAAGCCAAGATGAAAAGGGATACTACATGGTTTAACGATAAAGTTGTTGTTGGTCCAAAGCTCAAAGCCAGTGGTCAAGCTTTAACAGAGGATGAAATAGCATTTTTGGCAGATCCAGGACTTCCTGATAATCAAACCTCTCAGTCAGTCATTACCCACAATGCTGCTTATCAAGCCGATGATCTGGATGCATATGACTCTGATTGCGATGAACTCAATTCAGCCAAGATTGCTCTTATGGCCAATCTCTCAAGGAATGGCTCAGATGCACTCACTGAGGTACACAATCAAGATAATCTGAACTATGACTTATTCAATCAAAGTGAGCAGATTATGACGTCTTCTGAACATTCTAATGATTTGTGATCAGTCAGAAACTGATAAAATCAGTGATAGCAATATCATTCCTTATTCTCAGTATCTGAGTGAAACACAACAGGAAACAGTTCAGAATTCTAACCTCTTCTGCTACAACAAAGAAGTCACTGATATTGTCCTATGTTTGAACAAATAACTACCCAAGTGACGCATTGCAAACACGTGTAATAAAGCTTTATAACTACCGCGCTTGACCAGAAAAAAAGAGAGATTAAAGATTTGAAAGAGAAACAAAATGTTGAAAACAGTTTTTCAGGATCAAATGAACAGATTGACGAGATTGTACGTCTTAAGCAAAATCTTTTCACGAACAAGTGAAGAAAATGATTGTTTTAATGAAAACAGTTTTCCTGAAACTCAAAAATAAGTTGAAATTAGACGAAAACATAAATAATTGAAAGAGAAATTGATTTAGAAAAGAAAATTAGCAACTTGACATACAATCATTTTCAAAAGAGGTCAAGTCTGCACATACTGATCATATGAAGACCTAAAATCCAAAATTTGTTTTACCATTCCCTCGACACAAGCATCCGGTTATTGAAAAACCTTTCTTGTATGAGAAAGCACGGGATCAAAGCCATAGTGTCGAGTTGGGATGACGTGGATACCATTCCTTTAAAATGGATACTATTGAGGTTCCTGATTCTGATAAAACAATAGGGGGGGGCGGGGAGCACAGTGAAAAGATCGGTTTCAAAAAATGCTTTTGAAAGAACCAGATTCCCATTGTTTGTAGAATAATTAAAGTAAATACAAAACCCACCAAATTATGCCGATTCTTAATACGATTACTAACAAACGATTTGTATCGACAAAACTAAAAAATTAAATTTGATTAATATAGTGAACAAGCCTATTGGAAAGTGACTTCTCCCAGCTTTAGACTCCCATCTCATTCTTCCACAACCGTCATAGTTTGAGGTTCCAAAAGAACTTCCATCCTACCTAGTATGGTGAATACTAGCTTGAAAGAGCTTAAACGCTATCTTACAGTAAGTATGGATTTGAATACTAGCTCTGATACCAATTGTAGAATACTAGTAATCTTAAGATCAACCAAGAACAATAAGTGAGATGTGGATGGATTGTTAGAGAAAAAAATGATGGAAAATGGATGAAGTATGATTGAAGTGTGTTGAAAACAAATGGAACAACCAACAACCCTGCTCCCAGAACTAGGAGAGGGTGTATATATACTACATTGGCCGGCCATGGGCTGGAGTTGGGCCACCCATGGGCCTTGGGCCGGACTAGATTACTAATCTAATCCTTATACTAACTACGAGCTAAGACTTGTTACAACTTTGGAAGTGACCGATACTTTTCGTGTTTCCAACAGGCTATATAAAACAGACGCAGTAGCTTCATGGGGGAATTAGTTAGTGTTAGAATTAGTTTATTTTCAAATTAGTAGTAGGTGTAGATTTAGGAGTAGTATAGTATAATTTTTAGCTTATTGTAAAGCTTTTATAGCTTATTTAGCTTATTGTAATCAAGATTTTGAGCTTATTAATGAAGATGTTTGAGGTTGGTTTTTATGCTTATTATTTCTTAATGCTTATTCTTCTACTCTTTCTTTTCTTTTGCTTATTTCCAAATAAGCTCATGCTTATAGCTTATTTTTGGATCCCATCTCTTAAGCTTATATTCTAATAAGCTACTTCTATAGCTTATTTAGACTAGCTTATTTTATATTGTTTTCGATTTAGAGCTTTTCGAGTGAGCTTATATTAGCTTATTTTTCGATTGCTTATTTTTATTCAAGCTTTTTTTTATATAGATCTAATCTTTAATCATACCCGATCCGAGTTCACTTGATTGAACACCTTAGTTTCGGGTGGATTAGATCTAAAAATAATAGATCTTATATTTTTAGCTTATTTTCTAGCATAAAATGGTTGCTTTTTAATTCTAGCTTATTTTTCTTAGATCTAAATCTTTAAATATACCCGATCCAAGTTCACTTGATTGAACATCTTAGTTTCGGGTAGATTTAGATCTAAAAGTTTTTATCTTTTAGTTTATTGTCTTTAGAATAAATTCTAAAATAGCTTTTGCTTATCTTATCTTTTTCTCTTTTTTTGTCTTTACTTTTTCAAAAATGCTTATTGTTTGATTAACTCGATTCGAATGCTAAAAAGGATGTCACGAGTCTCCTACTCGACTTATTCATTAAGTCTTGAGCACCCTTATCTTCGAGAGCTTATTATTTAGCTTATTTAGTCATAAAGTTCTAAACTTTACTAGTTTTTCTTATAGCTTATTAAGCTAGGGCTTATTTCGATGTGTACTTGTAGCCTATTTGAGAAGTGGCTTATTTATAAGCTTATATTCTTATTCCTCTCTTTAAAAAAGCCTTGATAGCTTGTTAGCTTATTCTAGTTTTTTTGATTTCAAAAGTAGTTTTTTTATATATAGAGTTAATCTAGTTTTATTTTTACAAAAATTAGTTTTCAAAATAGCTTATTTTTCTAAAAAGTTTTCATCTTATTAGCTTATTTTGTCTTAACTTTTCATGTCTTATTTCTTATTCCATCCTTCTACATCTAAGGCCAGAGCTTAAGGGTCTTATAAGGTTGATAAATAGATAAAGTTTTTATCTTTATAGTTTTTATGAAAGTAATTAGTAGATAAAGTTGACACCTTTATTTGCTAATTAGTGAAGTAAAGCTTAAAAGTGATAAACTTTTTTGTTTATTAAGTTTGTAAGATCGGGTGGTTATCGTTTATTTGCGGCTCTTTAATTTGGTTTCATTCTCTATCATTTTTCAATTAATTAGTGTAGATTTAATTAGTTATTTTTTAGAATGTTTGCTTATTTTATATTCGCCATGCGTAGAGAGTAGTTTAACTTGTGTTTGCTAAGTGATTAGTGATTTGGAATTTAAGTGCGGTTTTAAAAAGTTTTTAAAAAAAATTAGTCAAGTTATATACCGTCATTTACTTTTAATATTTGTCATTTATTAAAAAAAGCATTTTACTTTATTTGTCATTTAATTTCTTGCGACTTGTTTTCTAAGGATTTTTGTTCATTAAACCTAAGCCCGCACTTAAGGAACACTTCACGTCACTTAGCAATCATATTTGTCATTTATATCAATTTTAGTATAATCTTTTAGTTTTTAATCTTAAAATTAATATTAGTTTAATTTTTAGTATAAAAATAGTTTAAAGCCAAAACCAAAATATTTGTCATTCAAGCACCAAACGAAACATTCTCATGAATTTCAATTCATCTCTCGCCGTGGAAACGACACTCGGAAGATAGACTATTATTTTTCCTAAAGTAATTGTCTTATCTGACGGGATATACTATATATTACTACGACACGCGTTTGACGTTTATCAAAATGGCGCCGCTGCCGGGGAGAGGTGTAGCGATTTTTACGAGATTGTTTGTGTTCGAGCCTTGAAGAACCTTCCCTGTGAAGTTATTTTTCTTTATAAAAATATAAAAATACAAAAATATTTTTTATTTTCTTTTATTAGTATATAAAAGCAAGAAAAATCCAAAAAAAATTAAAAATAAAAACATTGTCCATAAAAAGAAATAAAAGTTACAAAGTTGGTAAAAGAACACCAACAAATAATACCTTCAATTGAGGTATTATCCATAATAAGTTCCCAACTCGAATAAAAGATTCAAAAACTTGCCTTTTGTGTCACTTGCGATATACGGCTCACCTTTGAAAGTTAAACACTTTTAGAGAGCTACCGTGAAGCTTGTTGATTATTAGGTTTAAGTTATTCGATCTCGTTTTGTCCTTTAATAAAATATATTGTCTAAAAAAACAAAAAAAACGTAAAAAACCAAAATATTTGTCATTCAAGCACCAAACGAAACATTCTCATGAATTTCAATTCATTTCTCGCCGTGGAAACGACACTCGGAAGATAGACTATTATTTTTCCTAAAGTAATTGTCTTGTCTGACGGGATATACTATATATTACTACGACACGCGTTCGATGTTTATCAAAATGGCGTCGTTGTCGGGGATCGAACCCGGGTCACCCGCGTGATAGGCGGGAATACTTACCACTATACTACCTGTGAATATTTGTGTTTCCACGCAACCCCGTTTTGACCAAAATTTTAAAAAGTTTATTGTTTTATTATGATATATATATTAAAAAAAATGACGATGAAAATATAAAAATGTTAGTAATAAGTAGGCCCGTAGAACTAGGTAGCTTTTGACTTGATCGAGTTTTAAACTCTAGCTTTCCCCTTAGCTTTCGAGACTTAGCGTTTGCTTAACTTTAAAATTTTGCAAAGAACGAAATATGATAGAGTTGGATATAAGTTTGATGCTAAGCGTGGATTAGTTGGATATCTTTAAAGCTCATAGAGGTTAATTGTGGCTTTTTGCTCCCACCAGCTTACTAAACGCTATATAATTGTTGAATAAAATAAAGTTGCTTTAGGTTTTTGCGATTCTTAGTTTAAATCACTTCGTAGAGATTCCTTTTGGTGAAAGTAAGGTACACATCGAGGTTTTGTCAGTGTTGTGGGAAATAGACTCCTAGACCATGGTCGGCTCGCATACCGATGTGGCAGTTGTTAAAAGACCACAGGACTTGAAATTTGGCTAATAATAATAATTATTATGTAATAAACCGAAGCCGAAATAAGACTTCTGGATCATGGTCGGCTCGCATACCGATGTGACAGTCGTTTAAAGGGTGGAGGTAATAATAATAAAACTGTGGGCTGATAAAAGTTTACTGCATCTTGCCGGCTCACAACCGATGTTGCAGCCTTCTAAAGGACCGAGGTTTAATAATGTTGCAATAATAATAAGTATAAAGCCAAATTTCGACTCCGGGGTTATCTAAATAAAGCCTCCGTCTCTGGACTCGTAGTTGAGTTGTTGCGGATGAAATAAAAAGGATAACCCCTAAATCATGCGAAATTAGAACCTTAATGTGGACCTTATTCTCACCATATCGTCTCTTTAGGAAAGGATTTCAAACTAATTGTGGTCTAAACCGGGTTATTTTATTTAAATAAGGACATAATTTATTTGTCACCAAAAATAAAAAAATCCTTAGAGGAAATTAAGAATAAGGGAGCGAAAATTTAAGTGTATACTTATACAATTAGCATTTATGAGTAGTGTTAGCATCTAATCTTATATTTAACTGTGATTTCGTTTTAAGCTTAGTTTGGGGATTGTGAAAATCAAGGATGACGAACTCCCGTTCTTAAAGCCTTTTAAATAATTTTATTTAATTGTTATCTTAGTTTTTATCTTTTATTGAATAAGTGGTTAAAACGGGGGCGCTTTCGAAATAAATGATTTTTGAACCTTCTTAATGGACCTTTTCTGTTCTTGTTTGATTGTGAGGGGTCATAATTTAAAAGGGGATTTAATTATTTATTTCCGGGCGTGTTTTATTTACATTGCGTGTGGGACCAGCAATGGCTTAGTGTGGAGGAATTTTGATATGTGCTAAAACACACATTATTTGTTCCCCGAAAAATGCTAATAAACGGACTAAAACATTAAAATATGGATAAATATGTGCAAATATGTTTGTATTGTGTTTTTATGTCTTACAGGTACAAAGGATTGAAAACAAAGCAAAAACGGTAATTTTTGGGTGACTTTCGATGACGTTTTCACGTTTATCGAGGTCGAAACGAAGTCGTTAATTTTCCTCGATCACACCATTGGAAAGAGCACGAAATTACGAGTCCAACGGTACCGGCCTTTCATATTTGACCCTTTTTATTTTGAACCTTTTTCGTTCCTGTTTGAACCTTTATTAATAACAAGCCTAGACCCAATTAGATAAGGGTTATATATTAATTTTATGATAACATAATTGAAACTCTGCCTAGCTTAGTTGGTAAACTGAGTAAGCTTGAGTTTCTATACGAGAGGTCGAACGTTCGAACCCCAGGCTTTCCTGTGGTGAGGATTTTCCCTCTCGTGACACGTGGCCCACTCTGGTGGTGCCACGTGTCGACCCGGCCCATGACCCGATCCAGAACCGGACCCGACCTGATCCAGACCCAGCCCAAGACCCGACCTTTGACCGACGGTCAACCACGTTGACTGGTGATCCGGCGGTGGTCGTTGACCGCCGCCGTTGACTGGTGGACCGTCGCCGTTGATCGGTGGACCGCCACCGTTGGTCGTCCTTGACCGCCGCCGTTGACCGGTGGTCCACCGTCGTTGACCGAAGGTTCGGTGGTGACTCCGGTGACGATGACGGAACAGTACCTACGCCACGTGACACCACTCAGGTGGTGACTAGTGCCTTTATAATCATTGTATGCATGTGTGCAGGTACGAGGTACGAGGTACTGTTCATGTCAGGTGGCAGTACGAGGTGGCAGAAAATGTCAGGTGTCAGTACGAGGTACTGTTCCAAGTGGCGGCTGGCCAATCAGAGCGTGACACGTGGCATCTGGCGTATATCAGTCCGAGGAGGCGTGTGTCAGGTACGAGGTCAGCGTGTATGGATCCGTGCCAATCATTGAAAATAATGTGACGGTTGGTGGAGAGCAAAAAGACCAAAATACCCTCAGATCTAGCAATATGAGTGGTGGATGACCTGAATGGACGAAAATACCCCAACCTACTTTAGGCTATGTTGGAAACACGAAAAGTGTCGGTCACTTCCAAGTTGTAACAAGTCTTAGCTCGTAGTTAGTATAATGATTAGATTAGTAATCTAGTCCGGCCCAAGGCCCATGGGTGGCCCAACTCCAGCCCATGGCCGGCCAATGTAGTATATATACACCCTCTCCTAGTCTTGGAGAGGGTTGGTTGTTCCATTTGTTTTCCACACACATTCAATAATAACTTCATACATTTTCCATCATTTTTCTCCTAACAATCCAACCCACATCTCACTTATTGTTCTTTGGTTGATCATAAGATTTACTATAATTCTACAATTGGTATCAAGAGCCATGGAGTGGTGTGTTTAGATTTTTGTGTTTGATTTGTGTTCAAAACCTTTACAAAGAGCAAATTAGTGATTAAAATTTTTTTTGGCTTAAAAACCTTAAAGTTTTCATTTTTTTGTTCCTATAGGGTTGGTAACACTAGTTGTACAAGATTTTTGCGGAAAAACTTTCAAAATCGTGTTTTTTTTTGAGTTTTTGAAGATTTTGAGTTCGAAATTTGTTTGGACCGAACTATTTGGATCGAACAAGTAGAACCGAACGAGTAAGCCTAAACAAGGTAATCCGAACTAGTGAATCGAGCCCTAAAGGGATCGAACTAATCTCGAACTAAGGATCGAACCAAGGGGATCGAACAAGATCATCGAGAGGGGGAGTGAGTGGTAGGGTCTAAGGGTTCGAACTAAGGGATCGAACTAGTTTATCGAACTAAGGGATCGAACCAAGGGATCGAACTAGATCATTGAACTAGGGATCGAACCGCAGAATCGATCTAGATCACCGAACTAGGGGAAACGTTAGGATCGAACTAGCTTGGATCGAACTAGAGGACCGAACCAGTGAAAAACAAATTTAGTTTAAACTTAACAAACTCAATTTTAAATTATACGGTTATTCTTTGACTTGATAAAATCCCGTGAAACTAATAACTTGGCCTTCCCCGGTTTTTGTCAAGAATTGTTAAAATCCTTGTTTTTAATTTCAAGACTCAACAATCACGTAACTAAACACAATTTCTTTCTACCCACCCGATCGATCAAAATTGTAATCTTTTGATATCACAATGACGTCTCTTGCTGATATAATTCACTCACTCTGGAGGTAGCAACAAACCACCATGCTTGAAAAACACTTATAATGATTTCATGGAAAAGCAGGAATGTACTTTATATGATGAATAGACTACATGGAAGAAGATACTTGCATCTGTTTGAAAACAGAACACTTGTTTGGTCCTTCCCTCACATAGGAAGGAGTAACATGCTAAAGAATATGTTGAACTCATACCACCCAAGCAGTCTGAAAGCCATTCAAGCAGATTGCGATCTCAAAGCTATAAAACATCATTCTCCAAGGCCTACACTGAAATCTATGCTCTTTTTGAGTCTGCATCGTGTTGCAAAAGATTCTTTGGAGAAGATAAACTGTTGATGAAGGAACAACATTAACCAAACAAGAACGTGAGTGCAGGCTGTATGATGAATTTGATAAATTCACTTACAAAAAGGGAGAGACGTTGCATGAGTACTACTTGAGGTTCACCTTGTTACTCAATGACATGAACATTTACAAGATGCCCTTGGAGCAGGTTTCAGTGAACACCATTTCTTAAACACGCTTCCTGGTGAAAGGAGCAACTTTGTTACTGTGTTTAAACGTCAAAAGACTTTCACACCTAAAAATGTTTTGATCAACTTCTATGCTTCACCTGCAACAACCAAAACGACATGCAATTGAAGTTCCGTTTGATGCATGAACAGCAACCCTGATCCGCTTGCTCTAGGTTGCATCTCATCAGTTAACTCAGCCAGCTTATCAATCTCATCTACACCCTTACCAACAGTCTCTACCTCAACATCACGTTTCACCATATCAGCATTCACAGTTTGTTACACCTTATCAACATCAACATCAACAATTCTTAACCAATCAATCAACAAACCCCAACCCTATTCTTTCAACTACTTATCCGACAAAATGAGTTATCAATCCACCGTTCAACACAACAGTTATGTCTCAAACAACCATCAATCCACAATTGGAATATTGCGTTCCCACTACTAACAAACAGCCAACAACCAGAATTTTCCCAACCCGACTCCAGTCTCGTTGTTCCAGTGTTTCAGAAGGGGGATGATCCAATTGACGCAATCAATCATATGATGTCATTCTTAACTGCTGTTGTCACATCCCGGTATCCTACTACGAACAACCAGCTAAGGACTTCGTCAAACCCTCGTCAACAAGCTACCATCTATGATGGAAAAGTGACTGTGCAACCAGTTCAGGGGAGACAAACTACTTATGCCTGCTGAAACCAACAAGAATAATTCACAGCCTGGAGCAAGTGGTAGCAACAATGTGGAAACAACGACGATTAATTTTGTTTACAATTGTAAAGGGGAGGGTCATATTGCCAACGAGTGCATTAAGCCAAGATGAAAAGGGATACTACATGGTTTAACGATAAAGTTGTTGTTGGTCCAAAGCTCAAAGCCAGTGTTCAAACTTTACATAGGATGAAATAGCATTTTTTGGCAGATCCAGGACTTCCTGATAATCAAACCTCTCAGTCAGTCATTACCCACAATGCTGCTTATCAAGCCGATGATCTGGATGCATATGACTCTGATTGCGATGAACTCAATTCAGCCAAGATTGCTCTTATGGCCAATCTCTCAAGGAATGGCTCAGATGCACTCACTGAGGTACACAATCAAGATAATCTGAACTATGACTTATTCAATCAAAGTGAGCAGATTATGATGTCTTCTGAACATTCTAATGATTTGTGATCAGTCAGAAACTGATAAAATCAGTGATAGCAATATCATTCCTTATTCTCAGTATCTGAGTGAAACACAACAGGAAACAGTTCAGAATTCTAACCTCTTCTGCTACAACAAAGAAGTCACTGATATTGTCCTATGTTTGAACAAATAACTACCCAAGTGACGCATTGCAAACACGTGTAATAAAGCTTTATAACTACCGCGCTTGACCAGAAAAAAAGAGAGATTAAAGATTTGAAAGAGAAACAAAATGTTGAAAACAGTTTTTCAGGATCAAATGAACAGATTGACGAGATTGTACGTCTTAAGCAAAATCTTTTCACGAACAAGTGAAGAAAATGATTGTTTTAATGAAAACAGTTTTCCTGAAACTCAAAAATAAGTTGAAATTAGACGAAAACATAAATAATTGAAAGAGAAATTGATTTAGAAAAGAAAATTAGCAACTTGACATACAATCATTTTCAAAAGAGGTCAAGTCTGCACATACTGATCATATGAAGACCTAAAATCCAAAATTTGTTTTACCATTCCCTCGACACAAGCATCCGGTTATTGAAAAACCTTTCTTGTATGAGAAAGCACGGGATCAAAGCCATAGTGTCGAGTTGGGATGACGTGGATACCATTCCTTTAAAATGGATACTATTGAGGTTCCTGATTCTGATAAAACAATAGGGGGGGGCGGGGAGCACAGTGAAAAGATCGGTTTCAAAAAATGCTTTTGAAAGAACCAGATTCCCATTGTTTGTAGAATAATTAAAGTAAATACAAAACCCACCAAATTATGCCGATTCTTAATACGATTACTAACAAACGATTTGTATCGACAAAACTAAAAAATTAAATTTGATTTATATTGTGAACAAGCCTATTGGAAAGTGACTTCGGTCCCAGCTTTAGACCCATCTCATTCTTCCACAACCGTCATAGTTGAGGTTCCAAAAGAACTTCCTACAGTAAGTATGGTGAATACTAGCTTGAAAGAGCTTAAACGCTATCTTACAGTAAGTATGGATTTGAATACTAGCTCTGATACCAATTGTAGAATACTAGTAATCTTAAGATCAACCAAGAACAATAAGTGAGATGTGGATGGATTGTTAGAGAAAAAAATGATGGAAAATGGATGAAGTATTATTGAATGTGTGTGAAAACAAATGGAACAACCAACCCTCTCCCAGACTAGGAGAGGGTGTATATATACTACATTGGCCGGCCATGGGCTGGAGTTGGGCCACCCATAGGGGCCTTGGGCCGACTAGATTACTATATCTAATCCTTATACTAAACTAACGAGCTAAGACTTTGTTACAACTTTGGAAGTGAACCGAATACTTTCGTGTTTCCAACATTCTATAATAAAACAGACGCAGCAGCTTCATGGGGGAATTGTTAGTGTTAGAATTAGATTTAATTTCAAATTAGTAGTAGGTGTAGGATTTATGAGTAGTATAGTATATCATTTTTAGCTTATTGAAAAGCTTTTATAGCTTATTTATAGCTTATTGTAATCAATATTTTAAGCTTTATTAATTGAAGATGTTTGAGTTGGTTTTTATGCTATTATTTCTTAATGGCTTATTCTTTCTACTACTCTTTCTTTACTTTTGCTTATTTCCAAATACGCTCATGCTTATACTTAATTATGGATCCCCCCATCTCTTAACTTTATATTCAAATAGCTACTTCTATAGCTTATTTAGTACTAGCTTATTTATATTGTTTTTCGATTTAGAGCTTTTCGAGTGAGGCTTATATTAGCTTATTTTTCGATTGCTATATTTTTATTCAAGCTTTTTTTATATAGATCCTAAACTTTAATCGCACCCGACCGAGGTTCACCTTGATTGAACACCTTAGTTTCTCGGGGTGGATTCAGATCTATAAAAATAATAGAATTTATATTTTTTAAAGCTTATTTTCTAAGCATAAAACGGTTGAATTTTAATTCTACTTATTTTTCTTAGATCTAAATCTTTAAATAATACCCGATCCAGTTCATCTTGATTGAACATCTTAGTTTCGGGTAGCTTAGTCAAAAGTTTTATTATCTTTTAGTTTTATTGACTTTAGAATAAATTCTAAAATAGCTTTTGCTTATCTTATCTTTTTCTCTTTTTTTGTCTTTACTTTTTCAAAAATGCTTATTGTTTGATTAACTCGATTCGAATGCTAAAAAGGATGTCACGAGTCTCCTACTCGACTTATTCATTAAGTCTTGAGCACCCTTATCTTCCTAGGCTTATTATTTAGCTTATTTAGTCATAAAGTTCTAAACTTTACTAGTTTTTCTTATAGCTTATTAAGCTAGGGCTTATTTCGAAGTGTACTTGTAGCTTATTTGAGAAGTGGCTTATTTATAAGCTTATATTCTTATTCCTCTCTTTAAAAAAGCCTTGATAGCTTGTTAGCTTATTCTAGTTTTTTTGATTTCAAAAGTAGTTTTTTTATATATAGAGTTAATCTAGTTTTATTTTTACAAAAATTAGTTTTCAAAATAGCTTATTTTTCTAAAAAGTTATCATCTTATTGTATTTTGTCTTAACTTTTTCATGACTTATTTCCTTATAGCATCCTTCACGATCTAAGGCCAGAGCTTAAGTGTCTTATAAGGTTTTGATAAATTAGATAAAGTTTTTAAACTTTATAGTTTTTATGAAGTAATTAGTAGATAAAGTTGACACCTATATGTTGCTAATTATGTGAATAATGCTTCAAAGTGATAAACTTTTTTGTTTATTAAGTTTGTAAGATCGGGTGGTTATCGTTTATTTGCGGCTCTTTAATTTGGTTTCATTCTCTATCATTTTTCAATTAATTAGTGTAGATTTAATTAGTTATTTTTTAGAATGTTTGCTTATTTTATATTCGCCATGCGTAGAGAATAGTTTAACTTGTGTTTGCTAAGTGATTAGTGATTTAGAATTTAAGTGCGGTTTTAAAAAGTTTTTAAAAAAATTAGTCAAGTTATATACCGTCATTTACTTTTAATATTTGTCATTTATTATAAAAAGTATTTTACTTTATTTGTCATTTAATTTCTTGCGACTTGTTTTCTAAGGATTTTTGTTCATTAAACCTAAGCCCGCACTTAAGGAACACTTCACGTCACTTAGCAATCATATTTGTCATTTATATCAATTTTAGTATAATCTTTTAGTTTTTAATATATCTTAAGATTAATAATAAGTTTAATTTTACTTAGTATCAAATATTTAAAGCCAAAACCAAAATATTTGTCATTCAAGCACCAAACGAAACATTATCAGATTTTAATTCATCCGTCACCGTTGAAACGACACACGGAAGATAGACTATTATTTTCCTAAAAGAATGTCATTTTTGTCCTGACGGGATATATTATATATTACTACGACACGCTTTTGACGTTTATCAAAATGGCGCCGCTGCCGGTGAGAGGTGTAGCGATTTTTACGGGATTGTTTGTGTTCGAGCCTTGAAGAAGGCCTTGGAATTATTATATTCTTTATAAAATATATAAAAATACAAAAAAAATTTTTCATTTTTAAAAAAAATTTAAAATTAAAAAAAAAATAATTAAAATAAAAACATTGACCATAAAAGAAACAAAAGCGTACAAAGTTGGTAAAATAACACCAACAAATAAACTTCAATTGAGGTATTATCCATAAAAAGTTCCCAACTGTTTCGAATAAAAGATTCAAAAAACATATGCCTTTTGTGTCACTTGCAATAGTACGGCTCACCTTTGAAAGTTATAAACCACTTTTAGATAGCAACCTGTGAAGCCTTTGTTGATTATTAGGTTTAAGTTATTCGATCTCGTTTTGTCCTTTAATAAAATATATTGTCTAAAAAAACAAAAAAAACGTAAAAAACCAAAATATTTGTCATTCAAGCACCAAACGAAACATTCTCATGAATTTCAATTCATTTCTCGCCGTGGAAACGACACTCGGAAGATAGACTATTATTTTTCCTAAAGTAATTGTCTTGTCTGACGGGATATACTATATATTACTACGACACGCGTTCGATGTTTATCAAAATGGCGTCGTTGTCGGGGATCGAACCCGGGTCACCCGCGTGATAGGCGGGAATACTTCCACTAACAATTACCTGGAATATTTGTGTTTCCACGCCAAACCCGTTTTTGAACCAAAGGATTTAAAAAGTTTATTGTTTATATTAAGATATAATAATCAAAAAAAAATGACGATGGAAAAATATAAAAATGTTAGTTAATAAGTTAGGATCCCGTATAACTAGGTAGCTTTGACTTGATCGAGTTTTTTAAACTCTAGCATTCCCCCCTTAGCTTCGAGACTTAGCGTTGCTTGAACTTTAAAATTTTCCCAAAGAACGAAATATGATACGAGTTGGATAAATTTGATGCTAAGCGTGGATTATTGGATATCTTTAAAGCTCATAGAGGTTAATTGTGGCTCCTTTGCTCCCACGCAGCTTACTAAACGCTATAAATTGTTGAAATAAAATAAAGTTGCTTTAGTTTTTGCGATTCTTAGATTTTAAATCACTTCGAGAGATATCTTTTTGGTGAATAGTAGAGGTACACATCGAGGTTTTGTCAGTGTTGTGGGGAAATAGACTCCTGGACCATGGTCGGCTCGCATACCGATGTGGCAGTTGTTAAAAGACCACGGGATTTGAAATTTGGCTAATAATAATAATTATTATGTAATAAACCGAAGTCGAAATAAGACTTCTGGATCATGGTCGGCTCGCATACCGATGTGACAGTCGTTTAAAGGGTGGAGGTAATAATAATAAAACTGTGGGCTGAAGAAAAGTTACTAGCATCTTGCCGTCTCACACGATGTTGCAGTCTTCTAAATAATGACGACATAGTAAATAATCCAAGACTGATAAAGTTTGCTGCATCTTGCCGACTCACACCGATGTTGCAGATGCCTTCCTAAAAAGGTCGAGGAAATTACGAGGTCGAAAATATGTTTGCTGCATCTTGGCCAGGCCTCACAACCGCTGTTGCAGCCTTCTAAAGATCGAAGTTTAATAATGTTGCAGATAATAATAAGTATAAACCAATTTTGACTCCGGAGTTACATAAATAAAGCCTCCATCTCAGGAGCTCGTAGTTGGGTTGTCTGCGGATGAAATAAAAACGATAACCCCTATAAAGCATGGCGAAATTAGAACCATTAATGTGACCTTAAACCTCACCATAACGTCTCTTTAGGAAAAGGATTTCAAAACGCAATAAGGGAGGTCTAAACCGGTTATTTTATTTAAATAAGGACAATAATTTTTATTTGTCACCAAAATAAAAAAAATCCTTAGGAAATTAAATAAGGAGCGAAATTAAGTGATACTTATACAATTACATTTATGAGTATTTTAGCATCTAATCCTTATATTTAACTGGGATTTCGTTTTGAGCTTAGTTTGAGGATTGTAAAAAAATCAAGATGACGAACACCCGCTCTTAAAGCCTTTTAGAATAATGTTATTTAATTCTATATCTTAGTTTTTATTATTATTAAATAAGTGGTTTAACGGGGGCTCTTTCGAATAAATATTTTTTGGAACTCTTCTAATGGACATTTGCTAATTCTTTTTGAATTGTGAGGGTCCATAAGTTAAGGGGGATTAATTATTTTATTTTCCGGGCGTGATTTATACACATTGCGTAGTGGTACCACAATGGCTTAGTGTGTAGGAATTTGATAAGTGCTAAACACCCATATATTTGTTCCCCGAAAAAATGCTAATAAATCGGACTAAAACCATTAAAATATGGATAAATATGTGCAAATAATTTTTTGGTATGTGTTTTTATATGTCATAACAAGGATATAAAGGATAGACAAACAAAGCAAAAACGGTAATTTTTGGGTGACTTTCGATGACGTTTTCACGTTTATCGAGGTCGAAACAAAGTCGTTAATTTTCCTTCCTCGAATCACACCATTGGAAAAGGCACACGAAATACAGTCGAACGGTAACCAAGTAAAAAAAAAAAAACGTCCGTCCTTTCATATTTGACCCTTTTTATTTTGAACCTTTTTCGTTCCTGTTTGAACCTTTATTAATAACAAGCCTAGACCCAATTAGATAAGGGTTATATATTAATTTTGTGATAACATAATTGAAACTCTGCCTAGCTTAGTTGGTAAACTAAGTAAGCTTGAGTTTCTATACGAGAGGTCGAACGTTCGAACCCCAGGCTTTCCTGTGGTGAGGATTTTCCCTCTCGTGACACGTGCCCACTCTGGTGGTTGCCACGATTCTACCCGGCCAATAGGACCCGATCCAGGAACCGACCGCGACCGGGGGGGGGGGTATCCAGACCCACCACCAGCCCAAGACCCACCTTTGACACGACGTTCAAAACCACGTTGACTGATGATACCTGCGTGGTCAAGCTGGTTCGCAACCGTAGACCGTCGTTGACCGCCAGCCGCGACTGGAATGGACCGCCACCGTTGGCCCGTCGATGACCATGGTTCAGCCGGCATTGACCGCGTCCGTTTTACCCGATAGGTCCGATGGTGACAGATCCGGTGACGTTACTAAACAGTACCTACGCCACGTGGCACCACTCAGGTGGTGACACGTGTCCTACTAATCATTGTATGCAGGTGTGGCAGGTACGAGGTATGAGGTACTGTTCATGTCAGGTGGCAGTACGAGGTGGCAGAAAATGTCAGGTGTCAGTACGAGGTACTGTTCCAGGTGGCGGCTGGCCAATCAGAGCATGACACGTGGCATCTGGCGTGTGTCAGTCCGAGGAGGCGTGTGTCAGGTACGTGGTCAGCGTGTATGGATCGGTGCCAATCATTAGAAATAATGTGGCGGTTGGTGGAGAGCAAAAAGACTAAAATACCCTTAGATCTAGCAATATGAGTGGTGAATGACCTGAATGGCCGACAAATACCCCAACCTACTTAGGCTATATTAAAACAACGCAGTAGCTGTCATGGGGATTATGTTAGTGTAGAATTAAGTTTATTATAAAATTAAGTAGTAGGTGGTATATTAAGGGAGTAGTATAGTATAATTTTTAGCTTATTGTAAAAGCTTTTATAGCTTATTGTAATCAATATTTTGAGCTTATTATAGAAGATGTTTGAGGTTGGTTTTTATGCTTATTATTTCTTAATGCTATCTTCTACCTTTCTTTTCTTTTGCTTATTTCCAAAATAAGCTTCATGCTTATACTTATTTGATCCCATCTCTAAGCTTATATACTAATTAAGAGCTACTTCTATAGTCTTAATTAGACTAGCTTATTTTAATTGTTTTTGATTTAGAGAGCTTTTAGAGTGAGCTTATATTAGCCTTATTTTTCGATATGCTTAATTTTTAACAAGCTTTTTTTTATAGAACTAATTCTTAATCATACCCGATCCGAGTTCACTTGATTGAACACCTTATATCGGGTGGATAGACTAAAAAAAATATAATAGATCTTAATATATTTACTAGCTTATTTTTCGTAGCAATAAAAAAAGGTTGCTTTTTAATTCTAGCTTATTTTTCTTAGATCCAAATCTTTAAATATACCCTAAGTTCACTTGATTGAACATCTTAGTTTCGGATAGATTTAGATCTAAAAGTTTTCATTTTTTAGCTTATTGTCTTTAGAATAAATTCTAAAATAGCTTTTGCTTATCTCATCTTTTTCTCTTTTCTTGTCTTTACTTTTTCAAAAATGCTTATTGTTTGATTAACTCGATTCGAATGCTAAAAAGGGTGTCATGAGTCTCCTACTTGACTTATTCATTAAGTCTTGAGCACCCTTATCTTCGAGAGCTTATTATTTAGCTTATTTAGTCATAAAGTTCTAAACTTTACTAGTTTTTCTTATAGCTTATTAAGCTAGGGATTATTTCGAAGTGTACTTGTAGCTTATTTGAGAAGTGGCTTATTTATAAGCTTATATTCTTATTCCTCTCTTCGAAAAAGCCTTGATAGCTTGTTAGCTTATTCTAGTTTTTTTTATTTCAAAAGTACTTTTTTTTTATATATAGATTTAATCTACTTTTATTTTTACAAAAATTAGTTTTCAAAATAGCTTATTTTTCTAATTTTTTTTTATCTTATTAGCTTATTTTGTTTTAACTTTTCATGTCTTATTTCTTATTCCATCCTTCTACATCTAAGGCCGGAGCTTAAGGGTCTTATAAGGTTGATAAATAGATAAAGTTTTTATCTTTATAGTTTTTATGAAAGTAATTAGTAGATAAAGTTGACACCTTTATTTGCTAATTAGTGAAGTAAATTTTAAAAGTGATAAACTTTTTTGTTTATTAAGTTTGTAAGATCGGGTGGTTATCGTTTATTTACGGCTCTTCAATTTTGTTTCATTATCTATCATTTTTCAATTAATTAGTGTAGATTTAATTAGTTATTTTATAGAATGTTTGCTTATTTTATATTTGCGATGCGTAGTGAGTAGATTAACTTGTGTTTGCTAAGTGATTAGTGATTTGGAATTTAAGTGCGGTTTTAAAAAGTTTAAAAAAAAAATTAGTCAAGTTACATACCGTCATTTACTTTTAATACTTGTCATTTATTTTAAAAAGCATTTTACTTTATTTGTCATTTAATTTCTTGCGACTTGTTTTCTAAGAATTTTTATTCATTAAACCTAAGCCCGCACTTAAGGAACACTTCACGTCACTTAGCAAGCATATTTGTCATTTATATCAATTTTAGTATAATCTTTTAGTTTTTAATCTTAAAATTAATATTAGTTTAATTTTTAGTATAAAAATAGTTTAAAGCCAAAACCAAAATATTTGTCATTCAAGCACCAAACGAAACATTCTCATGAATTTAAATTCATCTCTCGCCGTGGAAACGACACTCGGAAGATAGACTATTATTTTTCCTAAAGTAAGTGTCTTGTCTGACGGGATATACTATGTATTACTATGACACGCGTTTGACGTTTATCACTCTTCTTCATATGCCAAAATTTGCTTCAATGTTTAAAAGTCTCCTAAATAACAAAGAAAAATTATTTGACTTACTCAAAACACCAGTGAATGAGAATTGTTCGGCGGATATCCTAAAAAAGTTGCCCGAAAAACTTGGAGACCCCGATAAGTTTCTTATACCGTGTGATTTTCAAGGAATGGTTGAATGCTCAGCCTTGGCCGATCTTGGTGCAAGCGTCAATCTTATGCCTCTTTCCGTATGGAAAAAGCTTTCTCTTCCTGAACTTACCTCCACTCGAATGACTCTCGAGCTTGCGGACTGATTAATTACTGGACAAAAAGGTGTCGCCGAAGATGTCTTTGTTAAAGTGGGGAAGTTTCATTATCCAACTGATTTCGTAGTCGTTGATTACAATGCCGATCCTCGGGTTCCTCTCATTCTCGGGAGACCTTTTCTAAGGATGGCTCGAGCGTTAATTGATGTTTACGGTGAAGAAATAACTTTACGATTTAATGATGAAGCCATAACTTTTAAAGTTGGTCAAACTTCGAGATACTCATACAATAATTCTTAATCGGTTAATCGAATCGATGTCATTGACGTTTCATGTGAGGAGTATGCTCAAGAAGTTCTTGGATTTTTGGATAGTTCTAAAAGTGGCAATCCTACTTCGTCTTTAGATCCTATCCTTTCTACTTCTTTCCCCTTTCTCACTCCTTTTAAAGGAGGTGAATTTATTTTGGAAGAAATCAAAGCTTGTCTTACAAATGATTCAATTCCACCAGGAATTGATGATGCCGACTTTGATTCGGAGGGATACCTTCTTCTACTCGAGAAGTTATTAAATGATGATCCACCATCTCCTCTCTCTCTGAAGGAACTTCATTTTGAGGAACTTAAAATGATTAAATCTTCTATTGATGATCCTCCGAAGCTCGAGCTCAAGGATTTACCGTCTCATCTTGAATATGCGTTTTTAGAAGGAACCGATAAATTTCCTGTCATAATTTCTAAGGAATTAAAAGATGAAGAAAAAGCCGCCCTTTTAAATGTTCTTAAGTCACACAAACGGGTCATCGCATGGAAAATTTCTGACATAAAGGGTATCGACCCTAGCTTTTGTACTCACAAGATCTTAATGGAAGACAACTTCAAACTGGCGGTTCAACATCAAAGAAGGGTAAATCCGGAAATTCATGAGGTTATCAAAAAGGAAGTTATCAAACTCCTTGATGCCGGATTGATTTACCCTATCTCCGATAGTCTGTGGGTGAGTCCCGTTCATTGTATGCCTAAGAAGGGTGGTATGACCGTTGTTGAAAATGAAGATAATGAGTTGATTCCTACGAGACTAGTTACCAGATGGTGTGTCTGTATAGATTATCGTAAGCTTAATGATGCGACTCATAAAGATCATTTCTCGTTGCCTTTTATGGACCAAATGCTCAAACGACTCGCAGGAAATGAATACTATTGTTTTCTAGATGGTTTTTCAGGATATTTTCAAATACCTATTGACCCGAAAGACCAAGATAAGACCACCTTCACTTGCCCTTATGGGACGTTTGCCTACCGACATATGCCTTTTGGTTTATGTAATGCTCCGGGCACGTTCCACATGTGCATGATGGCCATTTTTCACGATATGATCAAGGAAACAATGGAGGTCTTTATGGACGATTTCTCGGTCTCCGGGAATTCTTTCTTGTCATGCCTCTCCTATTTAGACAAAATACTCAAACAGTGCGAAGACACTAATTTATTTCTAAATTGGGAGAAATGCCATTTTATGGTAAAAGAAGGCATTGTTTTAGGACATAAAATTTCAAAGTCCAGGATTAAGGTCGACAAAGCTAAAGTTGATGTTATAGCTAAACTCCCTCATCCGACTACCGTCAAAGGCGTTCGAAGTTTTTTAGGTCATGCCGGGTTCTATCGTCGATTTATTCAAGATTTTTCTAAAATCGCTAGGCCGATGACCCATCTTCTCAAAAAAGAAACTCCGTTTATTTTCTCGAAAGAATGTATTGAAGCATTTAATATACTTAAGAAGAAGTTAACATAAGCCCCGATTTTAGTTGCCCCCGATTGGGACCTACCATTTGAAATTATGTGCGACGATAGTGATTATGCAGTAGGTGCAGTATTGGGGCAACATAAGACCAAACATTTTTAGCCTATACACTATGCAAGTAAGACCATGATGGATGCTCAAGCACATTACACTACGACAGAAAAAGAATTATTGGCTGTGGTGTATGCTTTTGAGAAATTTAGGCCTTACTTAGTCTTATCAAAGACCATAGTGTATACGGACCACTCGGCTCTTAAGTATCTTCTTGCTAAGCAAGATGCTAAACCGAGATTGCTCCGATGGATTATCCTACTCCAAGAATTTGATGTCATTATTCATGATAAAAAAGGAGCAGAGAATCTCGCGGCCGACCATTTGCCTAGATTAGAAAATCCTCATGAAGGTGATCTCGAGAAAAAGAAAATTACCAAAACATTTCCTCTCGAGACCCTTCGAATGATATCTTTTCATGGTGATTCTAATACCCCGTGGTTTGCCGACATTGCAAATTACCATGCAGGAAATTTTATAGTGAAAGGGATGTCGTCCCAACAAAAGAATAAATTCTTTAAGGACGTTAAGCATTATTCTTGGGATGACCCCTACTTGTTTAAGATTTGTGCGGATCAAGTGATTAGACAATGTGTTCACGGCCAAGAAGCCGTTGATATCCTCACGGCTTGCCATAATGGACCCACCGGGGGGCATCATGGTGCAAACTACACCGCTAAGAAAGTTTTTGATTCTGGTTTCTATTGGCTGACAATTTACCATGATGCCCATGACATGGTGAAGTCATGTGACTTAGGTCAACGTCAAGGCAAAATCTCGCAAAAGACTAAATGCCTCAAAACGCAATTCAAGTATGTGAGATGTTTGACGTATGGGGCATCGATTTTATAGGACCGTTCCCGTCTTCTCGAGGGATCAAGTACATCCTCCTAGCCGTTGACTATTTGTCTAAATGGGTTGAAGCAAAAGCGCTCCCCCACTAATGATGCTCGAGTTTTTGTTAAATTCTTAAAATCTCTTTTTGCCTGATTTGGAACTGCTCGTGCTATAATTAGTGATCGTGGTACTCACTTTTGCAATGACCAATTCGCGAAGGTCATGCTTAAGTATGAAGTTACCCATTGTCTTTCTACCTCGTATCATCCACAAACGAGTGGATAAGTGGAGGTTTCAAATCGTGGTTTGAAACGTATTTTAGAAAGGACTGTAGGAGAAAACCATGCTTCATGGTCCGATAAGTTAGATGATGCATTATGGGCCTTCTGTACCGCTTTCAAAACACCCATAGGGTGCACTCCTTATAAGCTCGTGTACAGAAAGGCTTGCCATCTTCCTATCGAACTTGAACACAAGGCCTATTGGGCCTTAAAACATTGTAATTTTGATCTAAAGATTGCGGGTGATCACCGGAAAGTTTAAATGAATGAATTACATAAACTACGGGATCAAGCTTACGAGAACTCTTTAATCTACAAAGAGAAAACGAAGAAGATTCATGACTCCAAGATTAAAAACCGTGTCTTTAACGTTTGTGATCGAGTTCTTCTCTTCAATTCCCGATTAAAGATTTTCTCGGGAAAGCTCAAAACGTGTTGGACCAGACCATTCACCGTTGCTCAAGTTTTCCCTTATGGAACCATCGAGTTATCTCAAACCGACGGACCAAACATCAAGGTGAATGGTCATAGACCTAAACACTATTTTAGAGGGGACATACCACCTATGGTTGTCCCGGATCTCCAAACTTTCCTCATGGACCACTAAATTCGGGGTCGAGTCAGGCTCGTGACTCGGTTAACAAAAACAAGCACTTCGTGGGTGGCAACCCATGCTTATCCTTCGTATTAGTATAATAATTATGAATAAGTGTGATGTGAGGAGGCTCGCCTCTTCCTTTCTCGTGTTTCGTGTTTTGTATTTTATGTCCAGGATTGCTCGAATTATGAAAACTCTCGTGCTCGTGGTTTTGTCCATCGTCTGCTTGATCTTTAATCCTTAGCATGCTTATTTATGGATATCCGATATCCTAGATCTTATTGATTAACGTTTATCTATTAGCTTAAGTAATAAACGGCTTTAGATTTGCGTAGAGACCCCTTAGTATTTGGATTATGCCTTGAAATTAGTATGGGGGTGACAGTCTCACATTGAGGACAATGTGTAGTTCTAGTATGGGGGGAGAATCTAGCGATTTGATTATACCTGCAGCCGTTGTTTTCACGTAACCCGTTTTTGCACTAAAAATATGTGATTTATGTGAAAAATAGCAAAAATTTAAAATAAATTTATGCATAAAAAGTGAAAAA
>BQNB010048663.1:0-35795 GCA_026074375.1 Tanacetum coccineum
TGACATTGAATGAATCTTATTTTTAACGTCCATTTAAGGTCGTTTTCTATATCTTGATTTTTTGTACTTTGACGTAGCACCCCATTGTTACCTTTCCGCTGCGACCTGATTTTGGGGGTGTTACAGCAGTGTACATGCTATCTTCCACTATTAACTTCGGTGTCATGAGCTTAGTGCAACGTAAATGCTTCTTTATGTGAAGTTGTATCTCCTATAACTGTCACATACGTTTTGAAATCTTGTGGTCCACTCTGATACCATTTGAACTAAACCTGTGAATTCACCAACTTTATGTTGACGTTTTAAACATGTTTTTCTCAGGTGCTTAGCTTGGATTTCGTTGCTTGAATTATGTGAAGTCTTTTGCTTGGACCGGTTTTCAAGAATTTATCTATATTTTTAAATACCATTGTTGAAACTCATTTAAGCTTTCACATTTTAACTCTTAAATTATTTAAATTGATCGATGTAAAACTTATTAATATTTTAATTTAATGCAACGGTGTTTATTTTCAAAACGTACCCTTAAAGGTCATTCTTTATGCTTTGTACTTAAGATATTCATGAATGTCATGCCCCCGGATGCTTATTCTGACGGGACCCTATTTTTGGAGGAGGGGGTGTGACAGATTGGTATACAGAGCCAATGTTATAGAGAACCAGGTAGTATAACTAGGTCTGGTCTATAACCAATATGTGATCCTTGCGTGATTATATGTGCTTTATGTAATCTTACGTATACGTAATATGTATATGTAATATATAAGTAAATACTAAGTATAACTAATATTACTATAATTATATTGCATTCCATTCGAGGCGCTGCATGCGATGGTTTATTCATTCATTTATTTTTCCCGCATCATGCACGGTTGATACACGCATCATGCACGGTTAATACAAAGGAAATTTATATAAACTTTTGCTAATGCAGGTTATGGCTATCTCTACTATTTTGATTTCTTTAGATTCTTCTATAGATAGTGTTGGGACACCTTCTAAACGAGTTCTTTGGTTTGGTAGGATCCCTACCACTGTGCCAGTCAACTACACCTACTATCGATCCACCCGTCATTCATGACGACACCTCATTGATACCTACTAACACACCTACCATCTCACCTATTGCATCCATGATACCGCCTACTGCTCCTACTACACACTACACATCTCCATTCATCCACACCGACTCATCTGATGATGACACACCTGATACACCACCATCACCCACTCATGAGATACCACCCGTTGAGGTTGCACCACCTACTGGTCAGATTCTACCTGCACCATTTGGTGTTCGTCGTAGACGAGTTACCATTATTTCACCCGGACAGCCTATTCCTTATGGTCGACTGTACCGCTACCATCCTAATGGGCCGGTATACATGATGACTGCGATGAAGAGGGTCGAGCCGCTACCTATACACCGTCTTGCTGTGAGACACTCAGTTGACTACTCTTCATTAGATTACTTCACTTTAGATGATTCATCAAAAGATTCACCATCGGATTCATCATCAGAGACGCCATTCTTCTTCAGATGCCCTATCCGATTCTTCATCTGGTCATTCATCTTCGGATCATTCATCACCAGCACTACCATCGGGTATGAGATCTAGTCATCAGTTATGTTCATCAATACTGAGTATTCCTCATTCATATGCTGCTATTACCGAGAGACCATCTCATTCTTCTTCTGCAGGTCCTTCTCGCGGTCCCCTATCACATCTGTAACGATATCTCACCTGTACCTGGAGCATTGTCTTCTGTACGTGCTGATCTGTTACCACCTCGCAAGAGGATTAGGAGTTTTGATTATGCGACGGATTTAGAAGATTGTTCAGATGAGAGAATTAAGTCGTTTGTACCTAGAAAGACTAGTTTGAGGGATGACGTTGATGTCAGGGGTAGTGATGAGCCTTACTCAGAGCTTGATATCGACCCCGAGATTCAGGCAGAGATCGATGAGTGTATTGCATATGCGCATGCTATTAGAGCTGAGGGGATAGATGCTAGGGTTGTGATTAAGACTGTTGCTCGAGAGGAGGTCGAGATGAGTGCGATGAGCACGGTTGAGGTTAAAGTTTATAGAGTTACACATCCTGTGGTGTCAGATGATATCCCTAAGCCTGCTCAAGAGGAGGGAGCTATAGAGATTACTTATGAGATGTTAGGAGACTTGGTATAGAGATTTCATGATCATACTGTGGTGATCCCAGTTCACCGAGTTCAGGTTATTGAGAGCATTCAGATAGATCAGGGGCATAGGATTGTAGTGACGGGTCAGCTGAGTGCTGTTCAATCGGAGAGGATCAGTGAGCTGAAGCGGGATAATACGAGACTTAGAGGCATGTTGGATGTTGTGAGTCAAAGAGTTACCCGATTTTAGTGTAGGGAGTTGCGTGTTCAGAGAGAGATGAGGCAAATTTGACGTTTGCGATTTTATTATCATGTGCGGATTGGTAGGCTTGAGGCATGTGCTAGGAAGCACTTAGGCCACCGTCCTTAGATTGTTCCATGATTGTTCTAGTATTGATCCGTAATATCTAGTAGTAGCGTATTATTAGGGATTTGTAAATCCTATCTTTTGGAAACCATGATGTAATCGTTGACATTTGACTTTATGAAATCTAATATCTATTATTCTACGTTATGATGTTCTTAATCTAATGCTATTTTTTTACTCTTTGCATACCGTATTATTAATAAATTGTGGCATCATCATCAATTTATTATGATTGTATGTTTCTATGTGATGAAACCTATTATTTTATCGAACCCCATTAATAATCGTATATCACCTAAAGATCTCATCGTGTGGTGTATTGTTATGATTGTAGGACAATGCCTTACACACGATCCGGAACGATAATGACACGTGAAGCGGTTAATGAACTAATTGCTCGCCAAGTGGCAGAAGCGTTGGAAGCTCGCGAGGCTCCTTAAACCCATAGCAGAAGGTGGGGATGAACAGGGAGGCAAAAATGGTGATTATTATGAAGGTGGAAATGGAGGAGGAGATGGAAATGGTAACAGAAATGGAAGAGTAAATGGAAATGGGAAGAGAGGTGGAAACGACAATGGAAACAACAATTGGGAATACGGCTTTGAGGGAATATGGTTATGAGGAATCACAGAACGTTGAAATACTCTCGGAGTGCTTTATGGCTTGTTGCTAGAGATTGTGCCACGTATATCAAGACGTCCTTTGAAGTGCAAGCGTTCAGTACTTCAAAGGGGTGAGTGAAGGTAGTTGTTGGGTTGACTCGTTGGTTCGGGAAGATGGAGACGCTGTTCCACATTAGTAATTATCCATAAAAGAATCAAGTGAAGTATGCTACATGCACACTGTTGGACAGTGCTTTGACTTGGTGGAACACTCATAAGAGAACAATTGGGCTTGATGCGACATATGTCATGACATGGATAGAGCTTATGAAGTTTTATGTGATTGAGGTTATTGCGACGAGAATTTCAAAATTTGTCAGGAAGATGGAGGACGATGTTGTGAACTTGGACTGTGAAAGATGTGTTGGACTTCGGACTCTACTTCTATACCAGGAGATTTCAAGAATTGGCTCTGTTGTGTACTAGATTGTTTCCGTTATGAGGTAGGACAATTTTGAGTGATTTCTTGATTGGGAGTTTGATCCTGACAATATCCTAGGGAATGTGAATCGCATGACAGATAACCCACTTAGACTTCAAGACTGCATTTCCGAGTTGCTGTAACAATTTAATGGTATCAGAAACTGAAGGGTTTGCTAGAACATGCTCGTTAAAAACAAGAGAAGGTTGAATCAAAACCCGAGGGAGAACTCGTGGACAACAACGACGTTCAAGAGGAAAATGTTTTGAATAGGGTCAGAATGTCGGTCAATGAGCTTTAACACTGGGAGAAAACAATGAGAAAAATGGGTGTGTTGATTAGATGTTCTCACCTATCATTAGTGCAAGTTTTGCTATCCTAATGATTAGGGCCGTTGTACTGTGAGATATGGAAACTGTAAAAGGGTTGGTCATATGGCTAGAGATTGTACGGCCGTTGTTGCTCCAAACACTCAGAGGGCCCTAGTTGGGAATCAGTGGGTGTTGTTTGTTATGAGTGTGGAAGGTCGGGACATTATAGAAAATATTATCCTAAGTTGAAGAATCAAAACCATGGGAACAAGACTGGAAACAAGATTGGGAACAATGAAGCTACAACAAAGGCTTATGCCATTGGAGGAGGATGAGCTAACCCCGATTCCCATTCCATCACGGGTCTGTTCCTTCTCAATAAATGTGATGTCTTTTCTATGTTATTCAATTCAGGGTGCGTGTTAGAGGTTTGTGTCATTCTACCTTTTAGTGCCATTGCTTGATGTTGCACCATCCACTCTATTGGACAGAACTAAGCTTGTGTCTGCTAGACTTGACGATTGGAAGAATTTCAGAATTGTAAATGTTATCCTTTGAGGGCTGTTGTTAGTTATTTTGTTTGGATTATGCTAGTCTCCGATTCGAATTTGACCTGTTGCCCTGGTAGAACTTGGTAGTTTCGATGTCATCATCGGTATGGATTGGTTGGCGAAGTACCATGCGGTGATTGTTTGTGACGAGAAGATCGTTCGTATCCCTTATGGAGATGAGATGTTGAGATAGTGTTATCGAGGTGAAATGATTGGACAGAGAGAAAGTAAGTCGAAGCTGAATATCATATCGTGTACGAAGACCCAGAAGTATATACCGAAAGGATGTCAAGTTTATCTAGCGCAAGTTACATCCGAGAAGACTGATGATAAGTCATAGGAGAAGCGACTTGAGGACGTGCCAATTGTACAGGAATTTCCAGAAGTCTTTCCAGAAGACTTTCCTGGACTACCACCTACTCGACAAGTTGAAATTCAAATCGACTTAGTCCTTGGTGTTGCCACTCCTTATAGCCACAAGCCCCGTATCGTATTAGCCATCAGCCGCACTCAATGCAAGAGTTATAAAACTCAGTATTGCTAACAATCTTTCTAAAAAATGCTTTATAAGACCTAGTTCCTCACCCTGTGGAGCTCCAGTTTTGTTTGTCAAAAAGAAAGATGGATCTTTTCAGATGTGTTAGTCGAATTACGTGAACTAAACTTAACTTTACTGTAAGTGTAACCGTATCTCATTTTGAGAATCGATGATTTTTTTGATCACTTTCATAGGGGTCAAGAGGGGGGGTTTACTTAAGATCGAACCTGAGGGATCCAGATTAATCACCAACTCAGGGTTCAATGAGGAGGAAAATCCAAAAACAGCATTTAGGATGGCTTTGATGGTCACTGTACTGGGTTTAAGTGGATGCAGTTTGGTTCTGACTAACGCCCACTGAAGTATTCATGTGGATTTAGATGATATTCGTGGTATGTAACCGTAACCTGCCGATAGATTTATGATCGTGTTCATAGATGATATTTTGATCTACTCCAAGAGCAGAAAGGAACACGAGGGGCACCTTAAGTTAAATTTGAGGTTACTTAAGGAGTAGGAATTGTACGCCAAGTTTTTAAAGTGCGATTTTTGGCTTTTAAAGGTACAATTTTTCGGTCACGTGATTGATAGTAAAGGCATTCACGTTGATCCCGCTAAGATTGAGTCAATCAAGGATTGGGCGTCACCCAAGACACCAACCGAGATTCTGTTATATTTTTAGGTTTGGCTAGTTTACTTACGCTGATTTATCGAAGGTTATCGAAGATCGCTAAGGCCTATGACGAAGTGATACAGGAAAAGCGTAAAGTTTAGGGTGGGGGAGAAAAGGCAGAAGCTGCGTTTCAGCTGTTGAAACAAAAATTGTGTAGTACGTCGATTTTTGCCTTACCCGAGGGAAGTGAAAACTTTGTGGTATACTGCGATGCTTCGCATAAAAGGTTGGGCGTGGTTTTAATGTAAAAGGAGAAAGTCATGTTACTGTAATACCTCACCAAATCTCAGGTCTTTGAGAAGAACTTATACATCCCAACGACTTGAGAACTTGTTGCAATAGTGTTTGCCTTGAAGATGTGGAGACACTATATGTACGACACAAAGTGTGTCATGTTCGCTCGAATCACAGTAGTTTGCAGTACATATTCATGAATCAGATAAGAGTTGAAACATGAGACAACAACGAGTGGTTGGGAATTCTTGTGTGATTGGGATGTGAGATTTGATACCTCCCGAGGAGGAAAGGCGACGCTAGTGGCTGAAGCGCTGTGTATCGTAAAGGAGAAAAGCTTAGAAGCGTTGCGAGTTCTAGCCTTAGTTCTGGACACGTATTGGTTTAGAATCTTCCTAAACAGATTCTGGATATGTGCTCAATCGGAAGCCTAGAAAGATGATTAAACTTCTCATAACGAAGACGCCTGCCTTGTATGTATTAATAAGCTTTGAACCTCGTCTACTGACGGAACATTATGTTTTGAACAACGAGTTGGATGTCTCCGCATTTTGGTTGAGACTTAGGGCTTTGTATTATGCAGTGGTTCTCACAAGCGTCAAAGTATTCCATATCCATCATAGATCAGGATAAGATGTAACTCATAAGAGACTATAATAAGTTGTATGGTGCCAATATGGAAAGCAGCAAATTGCACCTACGTCAAGCAAAGATGTTTAACGTATGTGTAAGGTTTAAGGCGTGTAATTATCAAGAAAGTCGTCTGGTTTGTTGGTTCAAACTAGAAATTCCGCAAATGGAAATGGGAGAATATAACAATGGACTTCGTGACTAAATTGCCAAAGACGACAACTGGTCAGGACACGATTTGGGTGATCGTCGATCGCCTGACTAAGTCTGCTTATTTCTTACCTATAAAAGAAGATGAATCATTGACGAAGTTGACGAAACAATACTTAAAGGAAGTAGTCTCAAGGTATGGAATGCCAATTTCTATCATCTCCGACCGTGATGGGAGATTTACTTCACATTTTTAGCGGTATCTCCATAAAAGCGTTGAGGTTACTCGAATTAGGTATGTGAGTTACAACTTTCACCCGCAAATGATGGACAAAGTGAGGACCATTTCAAACATTGGAAGAATGTTTTCGTGACTGTTCGTGCTAGACTTGGAAATAAAGTTTCGGATAGACATATTACTGTTGGGGAATTCTCGTAATTTAATAACAACAGTTACCGGTACTCCTAACATTAAGGTTTGAAACGTTTGAGGCGTTGTACGGGAGCAAGTGTCGATCACCGATTTCTTGGTTGAAGTTGGGGAGACAGTAGTCTCACAGGCACCAGAGATAATTCACGAGTAATGAGAAGATTGATCAAATCAAGAGCCGTATTCAAGTTCATTTAAGAATTATTGATCGTTTTTTAAAAGAGCTATGCTGATGTAAGATGAAAACCCCTTGAGTTTCAAGTAGAAGATAAGGCCATGTTGAAATTATCGCCATGGAAAGGGGTGATTCGTACATTTGGCAATATTGAGAAAGCTTGTAACCCTCGTTCTTTTATATTGGGACCTTTTAAGATTATTGCCAAAGTTGGAACCGTTGCCTATCGACTTGAACTTCCGGAGTAGTTGAGTTAAGTTTACAGTACTTTTCACGTCTCTAACTTGAAGAAATGCCTATCCGACAAGAAAACTCTTGCTATACAGTTGACGAAAAATTCAAGTCAATGACAAACGCCTCCAAATTTGTTTAAGAAATCTGTCTCGCAAATTATTTGGGGACCGTGAGGTCAGCGTTTTTTGTTGAGAAGCAAAGAAGTTGCATTCTCTTGTTATGAACGAATACTCGTCTAGTTTTACAAAACTTATATAAGCTCTTAAGTTTCAAAATAAACTATAAATTTAGAGCTTATGAAATATAAGCCGAAAGATAAATAAGCTCATAAGCCATATGTAAGCTAAAACAAACACCCACTTAGATACGATCATGGTCCTTGGATCATTTGGTACAGTGGTGCTATGGAAGTGGTGTCATGGGCAAAAATGTGACACCCCGTAAATTTCAGGTCAATATTTTTACCGATTTCGTTCATTATTTTAACTTCAAAAGTTTCGTGTTAATTTGACGTTAATCCGGGTAGTTGTCCAGCGTAAAAACTAAAAATCATTATCGAAAGCGTTGCGACGTCGGACTGAGCTTAATTTATGTGAATTATAATTAATAAAGTCATTTTATGTCATTTTGTGGTTTATGAATATATACGTTTGCGATTTTTATACTTTTGGCGTGAGTTTACGTTTTTAGCGTTTTTGATCAAACGAAACCCCGAAAACCTACCACCTTTGCATGTAAACTTAAGATAACATATTACAAGTCTCCTAGTACAAAATCTAAATTTCATGTCCTCCCCCACCGTCCTTGAATTTTCGGTGCAAACCAACAAAAGAAAAGAAAACCAATTTTGAAATTTAAACTACATCACATGCATGCAAGACATGGAAAGTGACATACTTGTTTTATCATTCACTACAAGCCAACTTTCTTACTTTTCACATGTTAAACTTGGATCACTTGAGCACTAGTGAATATAAATTAAACTTGGAGCCAAAGTCATGAGCCATGGCTAGTTAATTGGCTTGGTCTCCCCGCCCCCACCCCCTCTTGCCCTATTCGACCGAACACACCAAACCACACACCCTTGGTGTGATTGAGTCACTTGTAACCCTAAACCCTAGACCTTGTTTATAAATACACACATCTCATTTGGTTGATTTCATTCGGCAAAATTTGTCCTCTCCTCTCTTTTCTTTCTCTTGGTTTCGGCAACAAACACAAACACAATCCATAACTTTGATTTCTAGCAAGATTTACACACTCCAAACTCATTTCCAATAAGATCTAAGGTGTTTCCAAGAAAGGGTTTCTTTGATTTAAGGTTTATTTCAAGGGTTTATAAGTTAGGGTTTGGTTTTACACTTGGGTTTTCAAGATCTACTCTTCTCCTTTAAAGCTTCTTGTGTTTTCCATCTTGTTCACCAACTTTTGTAAGTAAACCCTAACCTTATCTTAATTTCTTTATGTTCTTGCATTTCTATTCAAGATCTATACATCCATATGTTTGTGTTATAATTTTCAAAGCTTATAAAATAAGTTTTTATAAATAATAAAGATGTTGGTATTTTTATGCACTCATATTGTAGTCTTGGTGAGATTGGTATTTTTATGTACTCATAGTGAACGAAGTTAGGTTAGATTAGGCACTATTGTGAAGTTTTGTTGTGTTTATGGAGGCGTTTGCGAAAATAGTACTTGTTGATCCGAATTTGTTTTAAGGTTTTCGGACACTTAATAATGTTTTCAATAGCCAAGTAGTTTTTGGATAGCTTGTTTCGAATAGATAAGTTTTCATATCTCGAACACTAAAAACGGACATAAAACGGCCGATTTATGGCGAAATGAAACTTGAAACATTTTTCCGGCAAAAATAGTTATAAAAGGGATGCAGATTATGGAATAGCTCAAGATCTCGGACATTTTTTATCGGAAAACCAACTTATTTCGAAGACATATAAGATATAATAGTGCAGTTAAGGTCTTATATAATTTCTTACTGAAAAAACTTGAGCGTTGAGTCGCTAAAAAACAGAGAGTAGATTAAGACGTTAGTATTTAAAAAAAAAATAGGGTAACTTTCTAAAAATGAGAGCATTTAAACAACTGAATAGACAATTTTTTTTCTAAAAAAGGGAAACTTCTAAAAATTCAAATTTTGGAAACTTTCTTGGTATCTTTGTGGTTAAGTGAGTGACGACTTATAGAAAGGTGATTTTTAGGTTTCACTAAACGATTATAGAGAAAAAGTGTGGAACTCATCGTTGAATATTTAGGAGAGGACGGTATTATAACGTCCCAAAACTAGGAAACTTTCTCTTAAAATTAGAAAACTTTAGTAAAAATAGAGTAACTTTCCGAAATTTTAAAAACTGTGTGTCGTTTTAGACGATATCGAAACGTAACTAATAAACCGTAAAATATTTAGTTTATTCCCGCCCCCCCCCTTCTAAAGAATCAATGTATAACGAATAAATCAACAAAAAGCCGGACGAAACACTTATCTTGATTATCTATCTTTCGGCTTAAGTAGACTTTAATTCGATGTTCCGTATTAAATTATCTTTGAGTTTCTAAAATAGAGCACGAGGTCTTTTAAATTAGGAGGTCTGAGGTTTATAGGTCGATCGATAATCGTTATTATCTCTGATGAATTACTTACTACACCATATGCTTCTCTGCAAGCCTGAGTTTGCATTAATCCCTAACATTTCACTCGTTTTTGAAATAAATGTTTTTAATACTTAGGGTGAGAAACAGTGATTTGCTCTTTAAAAAACTAGGACTGCAATGCTACTATATGAGCGATGAGAATTCCCTGTTTTACCGTGGGTCTGCCTATAGTAGCGTTTTAGAAACCACCTATTGCCATGAAATTATCATGAACCATTAAATAAACCTTTTAACCGACTGTGGAATGCGCGGCAGTAGGATCTCTTAAAGAGTGCGAAAAGTATCAGAGCGCTATCAAGCGACAATGTGCTAATTCAAGACATCTCAAAAAAGAACTATTAAGGGAACTAATAATCCCCATCCGGGTTTGGTGATTTTTTACTGGTTGGGTACTTGACGGACTGTACAGGCCAACGGATGTATATCATTTCGAAAGTAGTTAGATGGTCTTTGGTCGGACACATGTAAGGGCAAGACTTATATAGAAGTGTACATGCTATCTTCCACTATTAGCCTCGGTGTCGTAAGCTTAGTGCAACGTAAATGCCTTTTATGTAAGTTGTAAAAAAACCAAAAAATCTCCTATAACCGTCGACATACGTTTGAAACTTAATGGTCCATACTGCTATATTTGAACTAAACAAATGATTCACCAAACTTTATGTTGAATGTTTTAAAAGCAATGTTTTTCTCAGGTGCAATAGCTTGGATGTCGTTGCTTTAAATTATGTTAGACTACTTTGCATGGTGACTAGTTTTTCAAGATATCTAATTTTTAAATAACTGTTGTTGAAACTCGTTTAAGCTTCCTGCATTGTTAACTCTAAAAATCATTGGATTGATTGATGTGAAAAACTTATAAATAATTTTAATTTTAATGCAACGGTGGTTTATTCTTAAAAAGTACCCATAGAGGTACGTTCGTTGTTTTGTTATTTTTTTTTTTTTTTTTTTTTATATTTTTGTTTTTTTTTTTTTTTATTATTATTTTTTTTTTTTTTTTTTTTTAGTATCTTTTATGCTTTGTACATGAGCTATTTCATGGACGTGCACAAGATTGGTATCCAGAGTCAAGGTATAGAGAATCATGGTAGTATAAAACTGATCTGGTCTATAACCAGTATGTGAATCCTTACGTGATTAATATGGCTTTACGTAATCTTATGTATAACGTAATACGTATATATATAAATAAATTAAAGATTAAGTATAACAAAATAATACTATAACTATCTAAATGCATCCATTCGAGCGGCACTCAGTTCGATGGTTTATATTCATTCATTTATTTTCCCCCTCTTCCTCTCCCGCGCATCATGCACGGTTGTTATAAAGGAAATTTATATAAACTTTTCCTTGTGCAGGTTATGGCTATCTCTACTATTTCGATTTCTTTGGATTCTTCCGAGGAGAGTGTTGGGACACCTTCTGGACGAGTTCTTTGGTTTGGTAGGATCCCTACCACTGTGCCAGTCAACTACACCTACTATCGATCCACCCATCATTCATGACGACACCTCATTGATACCTACTAAGACACCTACCACCTCACCTATTGCATCCATGATACCGCCTACTGCTCCTACTACACACTACACATCTCCATTCATCCACACTGACTCATCTGATGATGACACACCTGATACACCACCATCACCCACTCATGAGATACCACCCGTTGAGGTTGCACCACCTACTGGTCAGATTCTACCTGCACCATTTGGTGTTCGTTGTAGATGAGTTACCATTATTTCACCCGGACAACCTATTCCTTATGGTCAACTGTACCGCTACCATCCTAATGGGCCGATATACATGATAACTGTGATGAAGAGGGTTGGGCCGCTACCTATACACCGTCTTGCTGTGAGATACTCAGTTGACTACTCTTTATCAGATTACTTTACTTCAGATGATTCATCAAGAGATTCACCATCAGATTCATCATCAGAGACACCATTCTTCTTCAGATGCCCTATCCGATTCTTCATCTGGTCATTCATCTTCGGATCATTCATCACCAGCACTACCATCGGGTATGAGATCTAGTCATCAGTTATGTTTATCAATACCGAGTATTCCTCATTCATATGTTGCTATTACCGTGAGACCATCTCATTCTTCTTCTGCGGGTCCTTCTCGCGGTCCCCTACCACATTTGTAACGGTATCTCACCTGTACCTGGAGCATTGTCTTCTGTACGTGTTGATCTGTTACCACCTCGCAAGAGGATTAGGAGTTTTGATTATGCGACGGATTTAGAGGATTGTTCAGATGAGAGAATTGAGTCGTCTGTACCTAGAGAGACTAGTTTGAGGGATGACGTTAATGTCAGGGGTAGTGATGAGCCTTACTCAGAGCTTGATATCGACCCCGAGATTCAGGCAGAGATCGATATTGCATATGCGCATGCTACGAGGAGCACGGTTGAGGTTAAAGTTTATAGAGTTACACATCCTGTGGTGTCAGATGATATCCCTGAGCCTGCTCAGGAGGAGGGAGTTATAGAGGTTACTTATGAGATGTTAGGAGACTTGGTATAAAGATTTCATGATCATACTGTGGTGATCCCAGTTCACCGAGTTCAGGTTATTAAGAACATTCAGATGGATCAAGGGCATAGGATTGTAGTGACGGGTCAGCTGAGTGTTGTTCAATCAGAGAGGATCAATGAGCTGAAGCGGGATAATACGAGACTTAGAGGCATGTTGGATGTTGTGAGTCAAAGAGTTACCCGATTTCAGCGTAGGGAGTTGTGTGTTCAGAGAGAGATGAGGCAGATTTGACGTTTGCGATTTTATTATTGTGGGCGGATTGGTAGGCTTGAGGCATGTGCTAGGAAGCACTTAGGTTACCGTCCTTAGATTGTTCCATGATTGTTCTAGTATTGATCCGTAGTATCTAGTAGTAGCGTATTATTAGGGATTTCTAAATCCTATCTTTTGGAAACCATGATGTAACCGTTGACATTTGACGTTATGAAATCTAATATCTATTATTCTATGTTATGGTGTTCTTAATTTAATGCTATTTTTTTACTCTTTGCATACCGTATTATTAATAAATTATGGCATCGTCATCAATTTATTATGATTGTATGTTTCCATGTGATGAAACCTATTATTTTATCGAACCTCGTTAATAATCGTATATCACCTAAAGATCTCATCGTGTGGTGTATTGTTATGATTGTAGGACAATGCCTAACACACAATCCGGAGCGATAATGACACGTGAAGCGGTTAATGAACTAATTGCTCGCCAAGTGGCAGAAGCGTTGGAAGCTCGCGAGGCTGCCAGAAACCTTAAACCCATAACAGAAGGTGGGGATGATCAGGGAGGCAAAAATGGTGATGATTATGAAGGTGGAAATGGAGGAGGAAATGGAAATGGTAACAGAAATGGAAGAGTAAATGGAAATGGGAATAGAGGTGGAAACGACAATGGAAACAACAATGGGAACGGAGGAGGAAATGGTTATGAGAATCACAACGTGAACTTCGGAGGCTTTATGCCTGTTGCTCGAGAGTGCACATATCAAGACGTCCTGAAGTGCCAGCCGTTCAACTTCAAAGGGGCAGAAGGAGTTGTTGGGTTGACTCGTTGGTTCGGGAAGATGGAGACGCTGTTCCACATTAGTAATTATCCATAAAAGAATCAAGTGAAGTATGCTACATGCACACTGTTGGACAGTGCTTTGACTTGGTGGAACACTCATAAGAGAACAATTGGGCTTGATGCGACATATGTCATGACATGGATAGAGCTTATGAAGTTAATGATTGAGGTATATTGCCCGAGAATTAAAATTCAGAAGATGGAGACCGAGTTGTGGAACTTGACTGTGAAAGGAAATGACTTGACTACTTATACCAGGAGATTTCAAGAATTGGCTCTGTTGTGTACTAGAATGGTTCCGGATGAGGAGGACAAATTTGAGAGATTCATTGGGGGTTTACCTGACAATATCCAAGGGAATGTGATCGCTGCCGAACCCACTAGACTTCAAGATGCAATCCGAGTTGCTAACAATTTAATGGATCAGAAACTGAAGGGTTATGCTAGAAATGCTAAAAACAAGAGAAGGTTTGACAACAACCCGAGGGAGAACCGTGGACAACAACCGACGTTCAAGAGGAAAAATGTTGAAGGTCAGAATGTGGCAAGAGCTTACACGGCAGAAAACAATGAGAAAAATGGGTATGTTAGATCTCTCCCCTACTGCAACAAGTGCAAGTTGCACCATGAAGGGCCGTGTACTGTGAGATGTGGAAACTGTAAAAGGGTTGGTCATATGGCTAGAGATTGTACGGCCGTTGTTGCTCCAAACACTCAGAGGGCCCTAGTTGGGAATCAGTGGGTGTTGTTTGTTATGAGTGTGGAAGGTCGGGACATTATAGAAAATATTATCCTTAGTTGAAGAATCAAAACCATGGGAACAAGACTGGAAACAAGATTGGGAACAATGAAGCTACAGCAAAGGCTTATGCCGTTGGAGGAGGATGAGCTAACCCTGATTCCAATGCCATCACGGGTATGTTTCTTCTCAATAACTGTTATGCTTCTATGTTATTCAATTCGGGTGCCGATAGGAGTTTTGTGTCATCTACCTTTAGTGCCTTGCTTGATGTTGCACCATCCACTTTGGACAATAGCTATGCTGTAGAACTTTCCGATGGAAGAATTTCAGAAATAAATGTTATCATTAGAGGCTATATGTTAGGATTATTAGGTCATCCGTTCGACATTGACCTAATGCCCGTAGAACTTGGTAGTTTTGACGTCATCATCGGTATGGATTGGTTGTCGAAGTACCATGCGGTGATTGTTTGTGACGAGAAGATCGTTCGTATCCCTTATGGAGATGAGATGTTGACAATCCGAGGTGATGATTTTGACAGCGAAAGTAAGTCGAAGCTGAATATCATATCGTGTACGAAGACCCAGAAGTATATGCCGAAAGGATGTCAAGTTTATCTAGCGCAAGTTACATCCAAGAAGACTGATGACAAGTCAGAGGAGAAGTGACTTGAGGACGTGCCAATTGTACGGGAATTTCCGGAAGTCTTTCCAGAATACTTGCCTGGACTACCACCTACTCGACAAGTTGAAATTCAAATCGACTTAGTCCTTGGTGTTGCACCTATAGCACGAGCCCCGTATCAATTAGCACCAGCCGAAATGCAAGAATTATCCATTCAGTTGCCACAACTTTTTGACAAATGATTTATAAGACCTAGTTCCTCACCCTGTGGAGCTCCAGTTTTGTTTGTCAAAAAGAAAGATGGATCTTTTCAGATGTGTATCGACTACCGTGAACTAAACAAACTTACTGTAAAGAACCGATATCCACTTCTGAGAATCGATGATTTGTTTGATCAACTTCAAGGGTCAAGAGTTTACTCTAAGATCGACCTGAGATCCGATTATCACCAACTCAGGGTTCATGAGGAAGACATCCCAAAAACAGCATTTAGGACTCGCTATGGTCACTACGAGTTCCAAGTGATGCCGTTTGGTTTGACTAACGCACCAGAAGTATTCATGGATTTGATGAATCGGGTATGTAAACCGTACCTGGATAGATTTATGATCGTGTTCATAGATGATATTTTGATCTACTCCAAGAGCAGAAAGGAACACGAGGGGCACCTTAAGTTAAATTTGAGGTTACTTAAGGAGTAGGAATTGTACGCCAAGTTTTTAAAGTGCGATTTTTGGCTTTTAAAGGTACAATTTTTCGGTCACGTGATTGATAGTAAAGGCATTCACGTTGATCCCGCTAAGATTGAGTCAATCAAGGATTGGGCGTCACCCAAGACACCAACCGAGATTCGTTAATTTTTAGGTTTGGCTAGTTACTACCGATGATTTATCGAAGGTTTCTCGAAGATCGCTAGGCCTATGACGAAGTTGACTCAGAAAAGCGTAAAGTTCGGGTGGGGAGAAAAGGCAGAAGCTGCGTTTCAGCTGTTGAAACAAAAATTGTGTAGTACGTCGATTTTTGCCTTACCCGAGGGAAGTGAAAACTTTGTGGTATACTGCGATGCTTCGCATAAAAGGTTGGGCGTGGTTTTAATGTAAAAGGAGAAAGTCATAGCTTACACATCTCACCAACTCAAGGTCCTTGAGAAGAACTATACCACCCACGACTTAGAACTTGTTGCAATAGTGTTTGCCTTGAAGATGTGGAGACACTATATGTACGACACAAAGTGTGTCATGTTCGCTGATCACAAGAGTTTGCAACATATTCTTGATCAGAAAGAGTTGAACATGAGACAACAACGGTGGTTGGAATTCTTGAGTGATTACGACTGTGAGATTTGATACCACCCAGGAAAGGCGAACGTAGTGGCTGACGCGCTGAGTCGAAAGGAAAAGATTAAGCCATTGCGAGTTCAAGCCTTAGTTATGACTATTGGTTTAAATCTTCCTAAACAGATTCTGAGTGCTCAATCGGAAGCTAGAAAAGAAGATAACTTCATAACCGAAGACCTGCATGGTATGATTAATAAGCTTGAACCTCGTGCTGACGGAACATTATGTTTGAACAACCGGAGTTGGATTCCGCGTTTTGGTGACTTAAGGGCTTTGATTATGCATGAGTCTCACAAGTCAAAGTATTCCATCCATCATAGATCGGATAAGATGTACCAAGACCTAAATAAGTTGTATTGGTGGCCAAATATGAAAGCAGAAATTGCCACCTACGTCAGCAAGTGTTTAACGTGTGTCAAGGTTAAGGCGGAATATCAGAAGTCGTCTGGTTTGTTGGTTCAACTAGAAATTCCGCAATGGAAATGGGAGAATATAACAATGGACTTCGTGACTAAATTGCCAAAGACGACAACTGGTCAGGACACGATTTGGGTGATCGTCGATCGCCTGACCAAGTCTGCTTATTTCTTACCTATAAAAGAAGATGAATCATTGACGAAGTTGACGAAACAATACTTAAAGGAAGTAGTCTCAAGGTATGGAATGCCAATTTCGATCATCTCCGACCGTGATGGGAGATTTACTTCACATTTTTAGCGGTATCTCCATAAAGCGTAGGTAAACGAATGGAATGTTACAACTTACCACCTACCATCGCAAACTTATGGACAATGTGAAGACCATTCACACATTGTGAGATCATGTACGTGCCATGTGTGTCTGCGACTATGGGAAAACAGTGTGATAGACTTTACCCGTTGGTAGGAATTCTCTTATAAAAACAACAGATACCATACCAACATTAAGGCTGACCTACCGTTTGATGCGTTGTATCGGGCGCAAGTGTCGATCACACGATCTGCTGGTCTGAAGTTGGGGACAGTCGTGTCTCCACTGGCCTAGAGATAATCCACGAGATAACTGAGAAGATTGTTCAAATCAAGAGCCGTATTCAAGCTGCCTATGATCGTTAAAAGAGCTATGCTGATGTAAGATGAAAACCCCTTGAGTTTCAAGTAGAAGATAAGGCCATGTTGAAATTATCGCCATGGAAAGGGGTGATACATTTTGGCAAATGAGGAAAGCTTAACCCTCGTTATATTGGACCTTTTAAGATTATTGCCAAAGTTGGAACCGTTGCCTATCGACTTGAACTTCCGGAGCAGTTGAGTTAAGTTTACAGTACTTTTCACGTCTCTAACTTGAAGAAATGCCTATCCGACAAAACTCTTGCTATACAGTTAGACGAAATTCAAATCAATGACAAGCTCCAATTTGTTAAAGAACCTGTCGAAATTAGGGACCGTGAGGTCAAGCGTTTGAAGCAAAGTCGCATTCCGATTGTTAAGGTACGTTGGAACTCAAGAAGAGGTCCTGAGTTCACCTGGGAACGTGAAGATCAAATGCAGAAGAAATATCTGCATCTTTTCGCTAATCATGTATCTACGTCGAATGCTACGTCTTAAGCTTTGAGGACAAATATATTTTAACGGGGAAAGGATGTGGACACCAGAATGTCGCCCGTAAATTTTAAGTGTCAATATTTTTACCAATTCCCATTCATTATTTTAAACTTTTAAAAGTTTCGTGTTAATTTGACGTTAATCCGGGTAGTTGTCCCGCGTAAAAACTAAAAATCATTATCGGAAGCGTTCCGATGCCGGACTGAGCTTAATTTACGTGAATTATAATTAATAAAGTCATTTTAAGTCATTTCATGGTTTACGAATATATACGTTTGTGATTTTTATACTTTTGGCGTGAGTTTACGTTTTTAGCGTTTTTGATCAAACTCATCCCCGAAAACTCTAGTACCACCTTTGCATGTAAACTTAAGATAACATATTACAAGTCTCCTAGTACAAAATTTAAATTTCATGTCCTCCCCTACCCTCCTTGAATTTTCGGTGCAAACCAACAAAAGAAAAGAAAACCAATTTTGAAATTTAAACTACATCACATGCATACAAGACATAAAAAGTGGCATACTTGTTTTATTCTTCATTACAAGCCAACTTTATTACACTTCACATGTTAAACTTTGACCACTTGAACACTAGTGAATTTAAATTAAACATGGAGCTAAAGTCATAAGCCATGGCTAGTTAATTGGCTGGTCTTCCCGCCCCGTCTTTACCCGAATTCTACCGATACACAAAAAAATATAAAAGGATAAAGGGAAAACCAAACCACACATTAAATAAACCCTGGTTTGCCTTGAGACACATGTATCCTAAAACCCTAGACCTTGTCCTAAAAATACCCACTTATAAACACGACACATACTCATTGGTTTGATTTATTAGGCAAAGAATTGTCTTCCTCTCCTCTCTGTTTTTTCCTCTTGGTTTTCGGCAACAAACACAATCATAATTGATTTCTAGCAAGATTACACACTCCAAACTCATTTCCACAAGAATAAAGTGTTTCCAAAAAGGGGTTTCTTTGATTTAGGTTTATTCAATGGTTTATAAGTTAGAGGTTTGTTTTATAGCTGGGTTTTCAAGATCTACTCTTCTCCTTTCAAGCTTTTTGTGTTTTCCATCTTGTTCACAAACAACACAGAGAGCAACTTTTGTAGAGTAAAACCCCAACCTTCATTTTGATATCTTATTCTTTTTTTTGTTTCTTTGGCTTTCTAATTCAAGATCTATACATTCATATGTTTGTGTTATAATTTTTCAAAGCCTATAAAGTAAGTTTTTATAAATAGTAAAGGATGTTTGGTATTATGCACTCAATGTATTATTGGTGAATTGATGTTCTTGTTGTGCAACAAAGATGGTTAAGGATTAGGAAGATTAATATGGATTTTGTTGAATGGTTTATTAGTGAATGAGTTTTTAGGTTAGATAGATAGGCACTATTGTGAAGTTTGTTCTGTTTTTTGAAGGCGTTCTTTGCGAAAATAGTGCATGCTGATTAATACCGAATTTGTTTTATAAAGGTTTTTTAGACACTTAAATAATGTGTCAATAGCCATTAAGGTAGTTTTTGGATAGCTTCATATCGCATAGATAAGTTTTCATATCTTCTAACAACTAAAACCGAACTTAAACTGGAAATAATACGGCACGAGTTTATGTGAAATATAATTTGGAAACTTTTTTGAGAAAAAAATACTATGAACTGGAATAGAAAAAGTGGCTTTTTCGGATACTTTCGGGATGTTTGGATGCTTCTAAAATGTTGGCAAAACAAGTAATTAACGTTATTATATTAAAAGTAAGAATTTTTAAAATGTCACTACTTAGATGTCGGATTTCAAAACGGGAAACTACTAAAAATAGAAACGTTTGGTATTTTATTAGTGCGAGACGGACTTTAGTAAGTGGCGTTTAGGTTCACTAATGCGATCTAGGGGTAAATGGAATCAAAGAAATTAGGGGACGGTATTAACGTCCCGAAACTTATAACTTTCCTAAAACATGCTGAGAGTAGTCACCTTAAAACTTCTTGTCAAGAAACAATTTTCTATTTTAGGGTGCGTATTCATGAAACACGTTTACTTTAGGAAATCGAATTAGTAACCATAACAACTAAGCAGACCTTTACTCCACCTTACTATAAAGTCGACGTCATCTTATACCAAATCCTAAGCCACGAAGCCGAGACACATCACTAGCCGCCCTAGGACAATTCGCTATCAAACTTGCTCACCAAAAAGAGTTACGCCGATGTGAGGCGTAAGCCTTTAAAATTTCAAGTTGGCGACCGAGTTATGCTTAAGGTTTCGCCTTGGAAAGGAGTAGTACGCTTTGGCAAACGGGGGAAGCTGAACCCCAGATAGGTTGGAACCATTGCTTACAGGCTTGAGCTGCCTCAAGAGTCGAGCAGGGTTCATCATACGTTTCACGTATCTAACCTAAAGAAGTGTTATCCGACGAACCGTTGGCAATTCCGTTGGAGGAAATACACTTTGACGATAAAACTCAACTTCATTGTAACTCTCGGCAAGGAGCTGAGTATACCTGGGAACATGAAGACCAATTCCGGAAGAAATATCCGCATCTTTTCTCCGAACCCGTACTTTCATCTAGTGTCGCAACTTGAGCCTTGAGGACAAGGCTCATTTAACGGGGAAGGACTGTAACAATTCGTATTTTTGATCAATGAACGACGTCATTTAATTCACTATTTTTTTTTTCTCGTACGCGTTTGCTTTTAATTTTAATTATTACGTTAAATCACGTAAACTAAGAATCACCAATCAACGTAAACGGGCACCAAACGAATTAAAGTTTTCGTCAATAAAGCAATATATTATTTTTACTAAAGTAATAATTTACTTATTATGTTTTATTTTTATTGGTTACGTAAATTGGTTACGTTTCGCGATAAATTAAGTTTAGGCATTCCCGGAACCACAAAAATATTTCTACGCTTCAACAAATACCCACTTTTATACCCAATACTCAAAAATCACAAAAATATATCATACATATGCATGTATAACCGGATATATAGAGATGGATACAAAAATATCTAGTTTAAAAACACCACTCCTTATTTTCATGAGATTATGTCTCATTTAGGGAACCAACAACCCTTAGTCTCCAAGTTTTGACCAAAGACCAAGACCATGGATTTCCTTAAGACCCTCCTTATGTCTATTTGACTAGTCAAGGAAGTATAAAAGGCCTTAGCTAGAGATATAACACACACACTCTTCATTTTCTTAGGTGAAACTTCACTTTCTCTCTTCCTTTTTTTGCTTCAATACCCACGGCTCAAAAAGAACACCCTAAACCATCCATACAATTTTTATTTTCAATATTTCTAAGTGTTTACACATCATTCCTATGATAACCTAAGATGTTTTGAAGGGTTGGTTAAGCAATTGCAAGGTTTAATCAAGTTATTGCAAGATTAGGGTTTCTTGAAACCTAGGATTTTCTTGGTGTTGCAAGCTTTGGTTTTTCATCTAAACAAGGGTTTAGATTTTGTTGGTTATCATCATACATCTCACTAAGGTTATCTAAAACCCTTTATGTCTTTACATTTATCATTTTATGTGTATATAAGTTCTATGTAGTGAAATCACCATTAGGTTACTTTTAAACATGTAAAACATATTTCTGCTTGTGATTATAATTTTGTACACCTATTCATGTGTTATGTGGTTGAATAAATCATGGACTAGAGACCCTAAGGATGTAAGACATGTGATAATAAGTGTTATAATGGACTAGTAACAAAGTGGTTAAACTAAAAAGTTATAAAAACTAGTTTTAAACATATTTTTCTAAAAATATTCAAAAGTTGCTGTTTTAATTCGAAAAATAAAGCCTTCATTTTATATTTTTATAAAATACTACATGTCATGACGATTCCAAAATGATAAGAAACTCGAAAAACCGATTTATAACGAAAAAGATACGACGATTTCAAGTTTACGTTAAATATATACTTTTATAAAACTATTTTTATAAAAGTTACTATTCACCACAGAAACTTATACTTTTAAAACATCAATAAATCAATAAAACTTTTAAATACGAAGACGTACTCGAAAGAAACGCTAAAAACGGAGTTAAAACGAATAAGTTACGACATTTACGAGATTTACGATAACTAAATCTATAAAAATAAATATATAACTGTTATGAACAGTAAAATCACTATTCATCAGAAAAACTCAAATTTTGAAAATGTTATATTTTGATAACTCGTCTTAATACGAAGGCGTGGACGTAAGAAACGAAAGAAACGGACTAAAAACGAGAAAGTTACGCCAGTTTTACTAAAGTATACTTATAAACGTTTTTACTTTATAAATATGATTTCACTAAAACGATTAGATGGTGATATAGCTATATAGAATTATATGTGGTATTAGTTAATCAAAGTACTATATTACTAGGGAGTTTCATAATGAGGCCTCTTCGGGGTGGCGTATCGACGAGTTGTTGGATTTACGATTTAAAGTGTCCTAGCTCCTCATACGTCACTACATGACCTCTTAATTATGATAGCCCGAACGATAGTATGATGAGCTATACGACCTATAAATAATCAAAGTGTTTAGTACTTATACGACCTATATTGGATTAGGTTGCATTCGATCGTAAGCGTGACGCATTTTCTATTGTGAATACTTGTTGATTACCATTCACTCAAGGTGAGTTCGTAGCCCCTTTTTCTACTACTTGCTTTATTAAATACGGGGGAGATTACATGCTTGATTTCTTTGGACACAAGTGTTTTCAAAACTGTATGCTATTTCCTGATTACATTATTGCCTAAGTTACCGTATTGCCATTTAAGTCCCCTTTTATCATGAACCGTTAATTACCTGCTGGGTATACGCTAGTGTTATGGATAGATCTATCGGGACTGACCATCCCCGTCTAGGCTGTGGTTTCTAGTTGACCATTGACGCATTTAACATTTGAAGAAAATTCGTAGGATGTTTGGCAACATCTGTATTGAGAAAATTCGTAGGATGTTTTTGTAACATCTGTATCCGTGTTGGGGCACAAACCTCGAGTACTGGTTTGATTACAGTTTATTACGTTAAGGTTCGGTGTCATGAGCTTAGGGCAATAATACATGTTTTAGACTATTGAATGTGTTTCATAGTCTACTATTACTTCGATCTTGTGGTCCACGCTATTTTCTGATAAACCTATGAATTCACTCAACAATTTTGTTGACGTTTTAGCATGTTTTAATCTCAGGTGCTGAGGCATAAGCTTGGATGAGAGCCGTGATGGATATCTATTAGAGGGATTCTGATTTCTTAAATTCAATGAAACTTTTGTCTTATAAAATCTTAATGTCTTTTTATCAAAACTATGGGACCTAACGTGAAAACTCTGATCTTTTGTAATGACATTGAATGAATCTTATTTTTAACGTCTATTTAAGGTCGTTTTCTATATCTTGATTTTTGTACTTTAACGTAGCACCCTATTGTTACCTTTCCGCTACGACCTGATTTTGGGGGTGTTACAAGAAGCTGCCATGGAAGCTGTTTGGATCAAGAAGTTTATCTCAGGGCTTGGTATAGTACCAACGGTAAATGAACCTTTGAATATGTACTGCGACAATTCAGCTGCAGTTCATTATGCTAATCAACCAGGGATCCAGAGAGGCGCCAGACACTATCATAGAAGATATCATTATGTTCGCGAGTGCGTTGAACTGGGCGAAATAAGGATACTTAAAGTTCACGCAGATAACAATCTAGCTGATCCTTTTATAAAGGCTTTATCAAATAGGAAGCTTACTCAACATGCCAGAGGCATGGGGCTTCGTCATGCTAGTAGTTTCATGTAGATCTGTGTTTTAGTATTTGGATAAGGGATGTAAAACAATTTTATTTTACGATAATGATACATCGGTATTTTGTTATTTTATATTATAAATTGTGTCATATATTTGCAGGTTTAAATCCATGAATAATAAATGTATTATTCTAAATTAATCCGTTGTCGGTTAAAAATATGAGAATATTGTTAAACTAAGATAATTCTAAGTAATTGGTGATATTAGAGATATTGAGGATGAGTCCACCAAACTTACATGATATTCATAAGATGAATATTGGATTTCCCCGCCACAAGAATATCACTTTATGGATCGGCGTCATCAAGTGAATCTTGTACGTTATTTTATTTACATAAATCCTTATACTTGAGACGCAAGTAGGTTTAGCATATGTGGATATCCCTTCTTGATATAGTTTAAGTTATCATGAATAAGGTACTAATAAGGGCTTTGTCAGAATGGTTTATGTCATATGATGACTAAACACTTGTAGTCAAAATAGAATTTGTTCCTTCAAATTGTTGAAGAAGATACCACTGGGCCCCTCGTAGAAATAATCAGATGTGTGTATGGCCGTACCTGAAAACTCAAGTAGATATGTCTCATTGATTTTTAGTAATCTTGATTACTTCAAATATGAGAAACAGAATCGTTAAATATGGAATGACATTGATCCATATCCAATTTAACAACGGTATCGAAAACAAAAGGATTGTAAATTCATAAATCATTTGTTCATGCCTTGTGAAACCATACTCAAATTATCTGGGAGCATTGGCGTGTTGCTAGGCGCTTACCAATGTTATTATATTATTTATACATGTCCAAGTGGGAGCTATTGGATTATGTCCAAATATGAATTAATATATGTTCGGAATATTTATTTGAGCCTAAGGGGACGCACACGCTAATACGTAAACAATGTTTAAGTAATGATTTAGCAAACAATCGTTAAATGTTAATGAGATTTAAGTAGTAAAAATGCCGAAGAAGAATAAAATCATGTTCCAAGGTATTTATTTTGCGATGTGGTGGCTTTTATGGAATTTTCGTAATAAGAAGATGTTCGAGGCCAAGCCCAAATCTAAGGAGACGTTTTTTGATGAGATTATTTGTAGTTCTTATTACTGGTGTCGGTATAGATGCAATACTTTGTTTAGCTGGGACGATTGGTATAAAAACCCGTCTCTTATTTCTTTGTAATTTCTAGCTCCTTGCTAGTATTTCTTAATAAAAGTCGTCGTTCAAAAAAAAAGATTTAAGTATTTAAAAGTTAAAGGACTTAATACGAAAAACTGAGAAAAAGGAATTTTTGGTTTGACCTTTTTCCTTGTTCTAGTCGGCTGGAAACATAGTTTCCTAATAGGATTAGGAGATTGATTTAAGGGCTATAAATAGAGCTTGGTTTTTCATTATTTGATACCGAAAATCAAATCCTAAACCCAAAAATCATCCTTGTGTTCCTCCTGCTCGACCGAACCTTGAACACCTTCAAGGTTTTCTGTTTTGCGTGCTGCTAGTGATGTGCGATCGAATTCAACACCCATTAGGGTTTCGTTCGACAAACACAAGCTATTACATCGAGTTCGTTCGTGTGCTGATTGAATCAAAGACGAAGGTGATTGTTTGTTCAAGATCACTAAGTACTAGCATACCTCGTTATTTGCTAGAACATATAGTGTGTGGAAACGTAGAGGAATCATACTTTTGATTCTGGTGGTATTGCGTGGTATAAAGATTTATACACACGCGTATATTCAAGACCAGTGTAAACGTTTACCTATAAGCGATGTAGCATTTCTTGCTAAAAGGTACACACTTCAACCTTGTTAATTATAAGTATTCTATACGTGATTGTTTTCCGCTGCGTACTCATGTTATTTAATTGGTTAATTAGATTGTAAAACCCAACATATACAACCTTGGATCAATTATAATAGGCTCGGCTCTTTGGTACCTACAATTTACCCCAAGTAAATAAACCGCAAAAAAGTGTCTAAACTTAAAACAAATGGATAAAAAAACTAATGAGCTATCAATTTTGCCAAACCAAAGGCAAGTAGATTTGAAAAAGGTATAAGTAAATTCGTCGAAAATCTAAAGAATAAATCATTTGTTCATCACTTTCTTTAAGTAGTATTTTATATGTCTCTCAAATAATTAGACGATGAACCAAATCATTTAAAACCATCATAATTTGTAAACAACCATTCCCATTGTATACAATCTTGTTTGTCTTATTAGCACCCTTTCAAGTTTGAGTAACCACAAATTTTAAACATACATTGAACTGCATAATACATACTGCCATATACATTGTACATCAAACTTATCTCTTTGCTACATTTTGTTGCATTTTTCAACAACTCTATGAATGAGGAAGAAAAAAATTGCACTTGAATCACTGACTTGAGGCGTAAGCTTGTAAAACTTCTCAATCAGGTCCTTATAAGGTTTTTCACCATCAACTTGAAATCATCAGTTTCAAGGATCATTCTCTGAATTAGCAGGCCGAGAATGTCAGCAAAAAAAAGAAACCGGAGCACAACACATCAGAATGGCGTTTTTTCGATCACGCTAAGGCCTGCAAATATATGAGCTAAACCAACCACTATTATTAGCTGCAACCATAACCAGGGTCAAGTTACATCGCCAAGATACCAGTAGTCTTGGCTGCAATAATGATCCGGGTCAGATTACCCCGCCAAAATACCGGCGTTGGTGTATAAATGAGACCATTGTTATAGAAACATACCTCCATAAAAAATAAACAATTCAAACACTCGTAGCAACCAAATTGAAATAAAGAATTATAACCCAAAGTATCTACATGCCTTTTTTATACACAAATCTCCGATCTTCAGGCACCAAAAACATCCAAAAATCAAAAACCCTAACTTTCAGCACAGGCTAAACCACTACTCAATCTCAAACCACAAAGAAAATCCCTAAAAACTAAACCATAATGGTAATACAAATAAACCGTAAAAACGTTTATTTATATTTTACGATCTATCTATGTTTTGTCGATAACAAAACATAAGATCATCGAAAGTAGAAAATAAAGTTTACTAGTTTTAAACCAATAGTTTTCTAACTCAACTATCATCTCATTTACATCACACATCATATTTTACATATTTACTTTGTTAGATCTTATAAAACATTTAAATAAATTTTTAGTATAAATGTGCAAAATAAGACATAAAATATATGTTAACAAAGTATACATTAAAAGAAATTTTGTATAAAAAGAAAAATATTGTATACATCATGCATGACCTCAAAACATATCTAGACAAGATTTTTTGAAATCTAAATTCGGATTTGTTGTCAGATGGCCGGTTCTCTCCAGTTGCACTGGCCGGTTCCATTGAGGTGATGGAATCGCCAAGAACCGGGCTACCGTATTGGCCGGTTCTATTACATTGCACTGATCGGTTCCATTGATGCAATGGAACTGGTGGAACCGGGCTATAGTAACTTTTTAGCCTATAAATACCAAACCATTTATCTTGTTTAGGCATTATTTTTATAATAGTTTTTCACTCACATATTCAGCTAACATCTGATCATTGATCATAATATTTTTCATTTTTGTGTTTTGGTGAATTTCTTAATCGGAGAAGTTTTACCAACTTTGGCATATGAGATCGAGCATCAAAGGAAAACTTGTAGCACGTATCTCTCATATCTTGAAGATTCATCTACTGATCTCCAAGCATCATCACTCATCATAGATTATGGAGTCATGTTTTATATTGTGTTTAGAGCATTTGAGAAAATGTAATACATTCGGTAGGATTCGTAGGGTCAGATATATCTTTGTTGTATCTTAGTATTCCTTAGCACCTATTTGAGGATAAGCATTGTGGGGTTTGTTCCTTCGTGTTAGAACACGTATTTAGCTTAGTTACGTATAAAAGGTAAGCGAATGTTGGTTTGATTCTACCTTGTGAAGAATCAGATATTTAGCTTTGTATCATTAAAAGTTGTAAGCGACGTTGTGAGACTTCTTCGCCGGTTGAAGGAGTATTGGTGACTAGTGAATTCAAATTCTCGAGTAAGTGACTCGGGGAGTAGAGTAGGGCAAGGAAGGTGACCTTGTAGCCGAACCACTAAAAATATCCGTGTCTCATATCCTTTATGATTTGTATTTATTAATCGTCATAAACAAATAGATCTACAACAATAAAACAGTTAAATTAAATTTTTAATTGGTAAAACTATTCAACCCCCCTTCTTGTTTTCCACACATAACACCCACATTTTGATAGTCTATGTGTTTTTTTAAGAATTATTGGTATTAAAAGAATCGTGTAGATGAATCTGGAATACAAGAGATGGAAGACTTTTATGAGAGCACCATTAGAGTGGACAGTGGTCGCTGTAGAAAGTCAATTTGTGCCCTTCTGCTACATTTTAGTTCTAGAGAAAAAAATATATTTGAGCGGAGGAGGAGTGAGACGAGACATATTTCCTTCACGAAATGTGAGTAGTATTTATAATTTATAATTCCTTACTATTCAAATTGTTTGCTAAATGATATTAACAAGCAGAAAGGCTGCCCGCGCGTTGCGACGGACTTATTTTTGTTTTGAGTTTATCTAAATTTAGGAGTCTTTTATGGTAGCTTTATATGTTAAGAGCTATTTTTCTTATTTATATGTGTAGAGTTTTGTTGTGTTTTTTTAAAGTTGAAGGGTTTCTTTGATTTTTGTTGTAATATTTTTTTAAAGGTGAATGGTTTTCGAGGATAATTTTATAAGTTATTTTATATATGTTGGGCTTTTGTTGTATTCTTTGTGTTTTTCTTTGTTGATTATTGCATTTACGCTGTCATGTGGTTAAATTTTAAAGTTATTAGATAGTTTAGGGGTGGGCTTTGGAAGTTTTTTTTTTAAATATATATTAAATTTCAACATTTTTATAAAATTATACGTATGTCATAAGCATTTTAATATTTGGCTCGTTTTGTTCGCAATTCAAAAATCATTTTAACGGTATATTTTTTTACGAATGAATTAATAGATATTTGTTACATATTTAATTTAATAAATAAAAGTTATATAAAAAGTCGAAAGTAGTTAAAAGTTTAATATTGTTTTCTTAATTTTTTTCATAGTGTGAGGGTGTGTTTTGTAATTATTTTTTTGTTTTATGCCTTTATTCAGATTGTAATTGTTTTTTTTTTGGGCTTTGTTGGGCTGTTTTTTTGGCCCAAGACGTTTGTAATCACTATATATATTTTTGGTAGATGTATTTCCGTTGCTTATACTTGAATAACAACAAGCAAAAAAACCCGCGCGTTGCGGCGGGGCTAATTTTTTCTCGAATAATTTTTTTAACATTTCGGGGGTTTTTTTTGGCGATGCGTTATGGCGGGGCTAATTTTTAATATTTTCTTTTTTTGTATGATTCGTGGAAAAAAAATTGCGTTGGGACGGGATAATTTTTTCCCGAATATTTTCTTTTTTTGGGACGATTTTGTAAATTTTTTACGGGAATTTTTGTGTAAGAAAATTGTAAATAGTTAAAAGGTGAGGGTCCGTTTTGTATATTTTTTTTTACTTTGGGCCAGATTTGAGGCTATTTTTGGGCTTTTTTTGGCTAATTTTTTTCCGGATATTTCCTTTTTTTGTGTTGGGCCTCATGTTTAAAGTGTTGTTTTTTTTGCTATATGGGTTTTTTTAATATAATGAGTTGTACGTTTGTGACCATATTGATTATTTTAAAGTTATTAGGTATCGTAGATGTTTTCGCGGGTATTTTTTTATCTGAATAAATCAGAACTTTTGTAATATTTTTTTCCTCCTATTTTGTGTATAAAAAAATTAAAAAAAAAACAAAAACAAAAAAATATGAAAAAAAAAAAACCAAAATCGGGCTGACCCAAAATAAAAGCTCATTACTATAGCAATGTGGCCCACTGTCAAAACGACACTGGATTTGTCCACAAATGTGTAATATAGTAATTAAATTATTCAGCAAAGACAAACTTGTACAAACTTTACAGTTATCATAAAAAGTTCATAGGTTTGCCAAGGCTCAACATACAGATATCATTTAACACAATTATTGACATAACTGAAAATTTTCAGTAAAAATATCCATAAATAAAGAAACCTATTCTGTTAGAAAAATTATTTTGTACAATCTTTACAATGTGTCAAAATCTACTACTCTCACTCATTTGTACATGTACGTAGTTTTCTCTTCGAAAATTTTATTTTCTTATGTGGATAAATTGGAGACCCTAATATGTAGTCCATTTGGTGCTTCGACTCTTGGAAATTTCATAAGCTTGTCTCCTCCCACTTCTTCCCATCTGCATTCGTTTATTCGGATCTGATTAGTATATAAAATACAAAAGTTATTGAACAGTCAAATACTCGTTCATGATTTAAAAAGATAAGATACCTGTACTTAGTTACAAAGTAATGCAAAAAAGTTGATATTTCTGCAATGCCTAGTTCTTTTCCAGGACATTGTCTCGTCCCGCCTCCAAAGATGAAAAAGTAATTTTGCGCATCCAAGCTTCGATCCTACATTTCATGACCGGAAACCAACTTAGTTTCATGTTTATCAAAACGAGGAAGATTTTATATAAACACAACTAAAACGCAACGCACTAGCCATCTCCATGGGTTGAAGGTATACGGATCAGGGTACAAACATGGGTCATAATTAATCTCTCTTGTATATACATATATCCTCCATCCTTCAGGAATCACAAATCCTACAAAAGTAAGGAATAAAAATAAGTTATTAAAGCTCAAAATAAGTTGTCCACCATAACTTTTTACGTGTCTAACAGTTCAAAACAATACTTTTGCATTATTAAGATTTATATTTTAAGTTTCTAAAAGTATATCATGATTTAACTATAAGAAAACATAGAGGAGAGATGATGATAAAATTGAATTTTTATAAAAATAATACATGGGTCATAGATCAAAGTATTATTCCAAGCTGGAAGAGTTGGTATGCCATGTGGATTATGATGTGTGGTAGGGTCCATAATAAAGATGACGACACCATTTACAGCATATCGAGCCCCCAAGACCCCCACTTAAAAAAGCCACTACACTTCAAACTCGAATTATATGTTGTCACAGGGTTTTAATATAATATTCCAATGTTTTTCATGATTATCATGGCCGGTTTTGACTGGTTGGGTTTACGAGGTTCGAGTCAACTTTATATGTACATGAGTCATAACACACAAATTTCGTGATTTCCAAAAAGAAATTTTAAAAAAGTCAATTATATTTTAACTTTCTATGATACATTCATTGATTCTTTTTCAATGAAAATCATTTTAAAAGTTGATTGGTGGTATGGATTAATTAAATCTTTGGAATATGTACCTTTGAGAAGGACAATAAAAAAAATGCAAGTTTGATGTTATTTCAGGCTCAGCATAATAGTTAAAAGTATATTCTGTACTATGAAGTTAAAAAAAATACTACTGTACAAGTTATATTCAAATAGTGCGATTTGCTTTGCAAGATCTCCACTCATGTTTGTAAGTTTACTCGGTATATGATAAGTATTGTGGCTTTTAATGTAAGTGTATTTTTTTTTTAACAAACTTTAAGCATACAAAGGAATACTCACCATTGAGTTCCATTTCTTTGGTAGTTTTCCTCAAAACTCCATTAACAATAGTTGCCAATCTGGAAGTCTCAAAGATGACCTGCACCACATCAACATGATAATGTAAATTAATCAAAACTCATATGTGTATAAAAACATTCTAAAAAACAAAATCTACATAAATTCCTTCAAAATTAAATGGTTTATTTAATAAGCTACAAAACCTACCGCACGAGTGAACTTCATGGACTTGTAGTCTTCCCAATCAAGTGGGTCCCCTGCCATTTTTCTCTCTCTGATTCCCAAATGTTCCTTCTACAAGATTTTTAACTTAATGTTAAAAATTTAAACTTCCAATGGTAAAAAAAAGTAATTACTGTATCTAACAAGTCAAAAAACTGAATAATCACAACAAGCAAATTGAGTACCCATTATCATGGTTAACTGGTATGGCTAAATGTAGCCTAATCTTATATGTTAGTATTTTGTTTGCAACAATAAGATGGCTTACTTTTCTACAAACCAATAAGTTATTGTCATATTGATTTAGCTTAGATATCTCATAAGTAAAATTTGTTGTGCACAAATTATAATAACTTATTTATTAAGTGAACTCAAATTACAGTAACATTTTGCTGCAAAAGAGACATTGTTTAAATTTCTTGTTACTAAAAAACTCATATTACCCGTTATACCAAAACTTAACGGTCTCGCTAAAAAAATAGTTCAGCAACCTAATCGAACAGAAAATAGACCAAAACTTCATAACGGCCTATTTGAGGTTTCGGTACCTAAAATCCGGTTTCGACCTTATTTGAAAAAAGCCAATGTTTTTATACCTTAACTAGCAACAAAGTGATAATATCTTGATAGCCATATTAGTCGATCAACCTTAAAACATACCACAGTAAATTTTTAAGTAAAAAAACAAAACGTACTCTAAGCTCTTCAAGAACTTTAGGATGATCATGAAGATACTTGACAGCCATCATTGAAGTAGTGGAAACTGTCTCATACCCAGAATACAAAATGGTAATTATTTGATCAATTATTTCTTCATCACTTAACTTATATCTATTATCCACACCACTCATCAATAAACTAAGCATATCTTCATGTCTTTCTTTTGAGTTCCTTCTTTCATCAATTAATTCTCCCAACATTCTCACAATGTTTTTTCTTGCCTGCAAACATCATTTCAATGTTCACTCCAAATTTATTTTTTATTTTTTTTAAAACCTTAAAAAAATCTAGTAAACTGGATCACTCTTTTATACCTGTAAACCGCGATGATAGTTTGTGTTTGGAAGATTTATAGGAAGTGAAAGAGTCCCCAAAACCAACTTGCAAAACTCAGGCATGAATTCTTTGGATAATGAGCTAGATTCAATCCCAGAGATTTGTTTAAGTGATGATAAAAGAGCCATCTGTAAATCAAATGTGTAATTTGAGTAACAAAGTACAATAAAGACTTGTACAAGAGACGTATTAATGTCACAGAATAACAACGTACTTTATCCTTTACTGTATATGTTTAGCTAATTATGTTTAACAAAGTACTGAAATTTTTTTTTACCAAACTAGCTCATTGTCAAATAAGATTATCAAACTAACTTATTTATTTGATTAGGTGGCTTGATTGGTCATCTATAGAGGTTGCATGTTTACTAAATAACCAAATTAACTATCTCATTAAAAATAAAAAATGTAGAATGAAATGATGGAAATTGCATACCTCTTTAGTTTTTTGTTGGATATCAATGATTTGATCAGTCCAGTTAGAAAGATGTGATGTCATGAAGTCATCAATTTTTGGGAGGATTTGGTGTTTGATGATGGTTGGGCTCACAAGTGATAATAATGCACCTCTCATGTTCTTGTGAGCAGGGCCATGAACAGCAGCAATGTTTGATTTACCCAATATATCAAGCATGGATTGTGGATAACCAGGAAGTATCCCTTTGCTTTCACTCATGAGTATGTATCTGTTAAGTTCTGGATCCATTGAAACAATTGTTGGGCATCCCAAGATATGTGACTTGAATACACTTCCATACCTGTTTTAGTATCATCAACAACTTATTAAATCTGAAATTACTAAAATACCCTTATTGAAACGGTGCATTTCTAATTTCTCAAATGGGTTTAAATATGGTGAAGGAGAAAGGTTACTTTTTTGTGTCAAATCAAGAACAACATGCGGAAATTTGCTGTATATGTGAGATGAGTTTTTCAAGAAAATCAAGAAAAAGGTTACTTTTTGGAAAGAAACACACAGGTGAAATGGTTCATATCTGAGTTGGGATTTTCAAGATAAAAAGTTCCTTTTGAAAAACTGAAATATTAGCACACTGCATATTACTATCAATACTTGTTAATATCATAGCATGTGATGTAAAGTAATTTTAATGGCTTACAAAAGATGTTTGGTTGTATAATGATGCATTTCTTAGTTGTGTTTTTTGAGATATATTAAGAAAAAGGTTTGCTTTTATAAATTATAATTTTAGAAAAAGATGTTTAGAAAGAAGAATGAACCTTGCTCTCTGGTTTTTCATAAAGCTGGGGCCTTGTTTGAGAAAGTCAGTGGTCTCACCAAAAAGTGGCCAACCCATGGTACCAGGGGGTAAGCCTTTCTTGTTGTACTTCATCTCATTCCATCTCAAAAGGGCAGTGCTCAACAGGCAAACTCCCAATACAACACCAATGATAACAATCAAAACAGCCATGGATTATGATGCTCACTCTCTTTCTTTCAACCTTGTATAACAAATGAAGTTAATAAGTTGAAGCTGAAGGAGAAGAGAGGCGTTTGCTCAAGTTTTTTGCTTGGCAAGAATGTGTATATATAGGCCTTTTATGGAGTTATGGGGTGGATGTGTGGGTGGGGGTGGGGGTGGATGTGGGGAGGTGCCATGTGTTAGAGGTAAAAAGTGTGACTTAATGCCCCAAAATAAATATAATGAAAGTCTCAAAGGTCATGATATTGTTTTAGAATCAATAATTTATGAGATAGGATGACCTCTTCTAAATTATTATTTGTATTTTATGGTTGTTTTAAAAAAAATTAATATTTTTTTAAATTTTTTAATTTTTTTTAAATGTTTTTAATTTTTTTTAATTTTGTTTATATTATAAAATTGTGAAATAGAAAATACGGAACAAAAAATATAAGGTTTAACAAGTCCAAAGTATTAAACTGACAAAAACTACGAAACAAAAACTGATCAAAAATTGTGTTGCACTATAAACCAAATTACAAAAAGGAATATTTTGGACTTTTTTTTATACTTTTTAGCGGGCCAAAGGGTACCAATAGTATTGTTATTAAGACCCCCTGAAAGGATTCTAACACCTCCTCTAGTTTTTGATTTCTTTGTTTTTTTTATAATTTTTTTTATTATAAAACTGTGAAACGGAAAGTGCGAAACAAAAAATATAAAGTTTGACAAGTCAAAAGTATTAAACAGAGAGATAAAAGAAAAGTGAAGGTTATACAAAATACAAAATGGACCAAGAAGATATTAATAACATAACCCTTTATAAATAAAAAATTTATAACTAGTCAAGAATTGAGAGAGAAAAATTGTCAAAATGTATTTTACTACCCACTAATTGGATCGTCCGTAAGTTGCAGCCATGTATCCTCAATTTAGCAAACATGATTGTCTACTACCTTGTATTTCTCCGTGCATTTTTACGGGTCTTTATATTTTGATTCATTAGTAAATCCTTGTTAGCATAGTCCATTCGGCCTTATGTTGTGATTTGGGCCAGGCCCGGTTTGCATTATTTGATAGTGTGTATTTATACATTCAATAATTAGTGAATTCATTATGGGGATTACGACAAGTGGTTATCGTCCTTGCCTTTAGAGACAGAAGTCAAAGGTTCGATCTTTACTCGTTGCAAGGACGGATGTCCTTTTCTATCTTTGGTAGAACCGGAAGCAGTCTCACTACTTTAGGTAGGGGTATGACTGTCTATATCTCAACCTCCCTCATACACTGTGCAACGGTATTGGGACCCATAACCCGTAGAAGACGGTATTGGGAGTTACTTTACTTTACTTTTATTATGGGGATTACGACAAAACTAATATGATATCCCAGCCAAGTGATTTTTTTTTCTTAAAACTCTGTAACCCTACTACCGATCCACCATCATCGTATTTCTCTAATTCAACGGCGAGTTGGTCAGAAACGCACTCTACGTGATACCCTAGAAGGGCGCTACCTGTCAGACGCTCTAACCTTTCAATAGTATACCACGCGAATGAAATACTTAACTAATTATCT
>BQNB010048664.1:0-42448 GCA_026074375.1 Tanacetum coccineum
GTTATAAAAGGAAATGGGCTTTGTTGACTTTTATTGACCATGATTGACTATCTTTGACTGAGGCTTGACTTTTCTGGCTTCGACTTTGATCCTTTGGCTTCTTTTTGTAGTCTTCTGATTCTCGTGTCCGAGCTTGCTCGTTTTTTGACTGTTTTCTTGTGATTCTTGATATATCCGTACCTGCACAGACAAAACACAAATACAAGCATATTTTTGCCATTTTTGGTCTGTTTTGGGGTTAATTAGGTTATTTTAGGTACAAACGGATATGTGTATTCTACACTTATCAATAAGACATTGCGCACCATACAAATATTGTCTCCATAATTTCAATTCAAGGCTACGACTACCAACCCCATACTACGAATTTGATATTCCTTCGCATTTCCTTCAATTGCCTTGAAACAACTTTCCCCACATTGGGAAGCCTTCATTCTTACTTCTTCAATCTTCGTATACGGCTATCGTTCCTTCATTCGGAGATGCAACCCTAATAATATTTCTATCCCATATAGTTCTTACCTCGATACTTGACCAACGATTCCCTTCTTCAATGATTTCTTCAGTAACTACAATTTCTACTACTAGTACTCTATCTAATCTCTTTGATTCACGATTTACACGATGGTACGAAGAAGAAGTCGCAAAACATCTCTTGGCACCAGACGTCAGACACGAGCAGGTTCTTTATTTTTATTTCACGTTGATCTTCTGACTTTCTTTTCACGAATATATCGACCTTCGTGAGTCCACAAGAAACCATAATTTCCACAAATTAGCTATGCAATGCAGCCTCAAGCAAAGCGACCTAATCGATTGCACTAGTAACAAGTGTTCATGCCAATCTACACCGACACATACCCGTTTCGCGCAAGCCATTTTAGATTTTGATGAAGACCGTATAGAGAATGACTGATCCTCCCCTCCCCGATAGATACATGATGTTTTACAACACGACGCCTCCTCCCCTATCGTCTTTACCAATTTCCCTCTGAACGACTCACTTGCATTAACTGTACCCCTAACCTTCTTCACTAATCTCATCAATCCGATCGGTAGATACCCATTTGTTTGTTGTGAGCAAACCCAAAATTTTGCAAACTTTTCAAAAACGTTAAGTTTGTAATAACAAATTGATGCTTAGCTTAATTTCATTACAGTTCTTGTTTGATTGAGTAATGGAGTTAAGTTAAATTCAAAGTTGTTACTTAGCTTAAAGTTTATGATAACTTTGCTCAAGGACGGGGAAGCTTACCCTCGCTAATATAGCCGCTTGATAATTACTTGAGACTGACTCTCCTTTCCACCTAGTAGGATAAGCTTGGATAGAAACGCCATGATTTTAACTTTTAGTAGTATTTGACCATGTCGCATAAGCTATGACCACAACACTGAGTCTTGATTTGACTTCTAATTCTTTCGTGATGAAATTGGCCTACATTGAATTCTAAGTACAAGCATTAGTCTTTTACAATAAGAAAAGACAAAAAAATTATTGATTCTAATATAGTGGACTAGGTCGTTACGCTGGACTAGCAGTTTTGTTAGCGAAATTTATCACCTTGACCTATGAACACCCTCTAGATTGTAGTAGTTGGCATATGATGAACCTTAAGTAAAACCTAGCTGATGATTAACTAGTTATCACCTTATAGGAAGTCAGTTTGATACATGATTTCATGTTATGAAAGAACCAAACGAAACTCTCGTTAGAAAAGTTAAGCAACTTAGACGAGATAAGATTTTGATTTCAAACTAAGAGGGAACTCAAAGCAGGGACTTGAATTACTTAGAAAGCAATGGCAAGGATACGACACGAACTAGATCACCATCGAACACTCGACCGGAATTTCGTACTACAGACAATTAGGAAAGCCGACAACCTGAAAACGTTGATAATCGACAACGGCTCCCCGATGAAACATTCGTCACCTCTGGAAGATATCCAAGTAAACGATCAGACTAAAACCATGCTAGGAAAACTAGTAGGAATCGGATATAGTGCTAAACGCCCTTACCTCTCCCTCCTACACCACATCATCTGATAATTCGAGTTGATTTTTCCTAAATTATAGTATTTCATAAAACTATGACTTCATATTTCATTTAAAAATTCTATAGCAAATTTCAATATTTGACTTTTGTTGACTTTTACTATTTGTAAACAATTACGATGTAACCGTCTGTTAACTGAAAATTTTCTATAATCATAAATCACTTTTAATTCAAATTACTACTTTCTAAACGTTACAATCACATTTGACCACTTACCGGAAAATCTTCTCGCGCATAGTAAAAAACGTCACACAACGCGTATTGGCACGACTATAATAAAATCTTATGTTTAAATTTCTCCAATAATCTTAATGAACTTATTTTATAAGTTATTTCATATTTCTTGAAAATGTTTGCATAAAACGCGAATTTATAGGTTACGTTTAGAATTAACGAAAACAGAAAACTACACGAGATTTAAATCATTTTCGATACTAAAAAGAAAACACGATAACTTTAAAACAATTTCTTTTAACATTATTAAGGCGTCTAAACGTAATTATAACATTTGCTTAATTACGAGAATTTTTGGGTCACGATAATTTACAAACTAAGCACGATATACATCCTGACACAAGACAAAATCAACTAGGATCCCTCTCCTAGGATGTTGACCAGTTTGGACCATAAGGGAACAATAAGACATCATTTTAGGTACCTTATCCATGCATGCATCCTTTTTATTTTCAAAAACACACACACATACACCAAATCACACACAAGAAAAATCTTCTCCTTTCCCTTCTTCCTTCTCTATTCGGACGAACAACCAAAACACCAAAACATTTCATTTTTTAACTTTTATCAAGAACAAGGAAGCTCAAATACATACGGGTTTAAATTCTAGTAGTCGTGGGTATATAAAAACAACATTTGGGTTGTGTGTTCAAGCTCTAAACATCTTCTAAAAACCCTCTTTTGTAAGTCTTAATCTTCTTAAAACTCTTGTACTTTTATGCTTATAATCTTGCTCTAACACTAGTTGTACAATGCGTTTTCTAAAAATCTAAACCTTAAAAACTACAAAATCATAAAAAGTGTGTATCTTGGTTCGAAAATTTTAACAAGGAAAGTATCATTGTTTCAAGGTGGTCATTTTGGTATAATAAAAATATGTTTCGAGTTTGGTTTTGCTTTTGACTCTCGGCTTATTTAATAAGTATTCGAAAAACTTATTTGGGCTTATTATAGCCGCGGCATAAAAAGGAAACAAAAAGGGATTTTTGCATTTTGGCTTATTTAAGTTTTGGCTTATTGTGGCTTATTTTTGAAAGTATAAGTACTTTGGGCTTATTAGCTTATTCTAAAGCTTTTCGTGGTTTATTTTGGGCTTAAAAAGGGCTCGGCCCAATAAGGAAAATAAGCCATGGCTTATTTTGCCTTATTGGTCTCGGCTTATTATTTTTCAGGCTTAAAATCTAGCTTATTTTTTATTCCTAAGAACTTATTTTCTTATTGTGAGCTTATTGGGCTCGTTTCGATAAACTTTGGACTAAAAGTGAGTATTGAATACTTATTATATATTTTTGGACCGAAGGGCCCATTAAAGGCCCAATGGATTCGGCTTATGGCTTAATAAGCCAAACGGATTAATTTTGGACTTATTTCTATTGCTTATTCGACCTATTTCGTTTTGATATTTGGAAATGTTGATATTGAATCATTATGACTTGCATTGGTTTGTCTTATTTTGGACTATTCATACTACGACTAAATTCTTATTTGGGTTTCGACATGTTTTATTTTTGGCAATTTATAATGGGATACTTGACATTTTAAAATGAGTTTGATATTGGACTTACTAACGGGCTTTGTGAAATGAAAGTATCAAATGAACTTATAAATTCGAAATGATCTATATTATTGGTGATTTAGGTAGACCGTAATAGTATGTTGTTGGGAACTTGAGAATAAATGGCTTTGAAATTCTATTTGGCGAAAGTAGTTAAAATTTTGGGGAAATCGTTGTTTTTATAAAGTCTATGACTTTGGAAATGGCTATACACGAACAGGTCATGCCGAAATTTTTATAAAATCATACACTTAGGAATATTTTGAAAAAAAAACTTATTTTTTACAACTCGACAAAGGACGAAATCACTATCTTGTTAAACATTATTTCATAATTAATAAATGATTTTACTTAAACTCGATAAATAAACTAAAATTCATACTTATAATCATAATACGAACTAGTTTCTAAAAACTCAAAAAGGACAAAATAATAATATATTACTCTAATCTCTGACTAAAAGACGAAAACATGATTTTTATGAAAAATTCCTAACATTTAACATGTGTATGTGTAGAGCATTGTTAACACTTAAATTGTGAATGCCTTATCAATTTAACTTGGGATATTGGGTAAATTGCCGAAGCATGTCTAAATTCTAAATTCTTATTCTCGAATTCTTATTCTCGAATTCTTATTCTCGAATTCTTAATTCTATAATCCTTATTTCTTAAACTCTTATTTCCTAAATTCTTATTCTTTTAAAGGCATAAGTTCATCGAGTCAAACTATTCAACCATCACACAACAATGACAAAGCTTATTACTAGGTCGTGGTCGGGCATCGTTGCACATTAGTTAGTGATCATCTATCTTTTCAGCTACTTTCATCTTTTTTTTCAGGTGAGTTATCGTAGCCCCATTTTCAAACTATTTTCCACTGGGGAAAAATGATACTCAAGTCTATTTCAAACTGTTTTACTTCTGTGCTCAAACTATTACTACGTTTTTGGATAATGCCATGTGCCTATGATATGCGTAAGTGATTGTCAAATATCTATTCATGCAAGTTCTGTTGAACTTCTGCATAAAACTATACAGCCGACCTGTGTAGCTCCAGCTGGTAGGCGATAGGTTCGGAGGATTATAACCGCTTGGACCATTGTTGAATGATTGGTATGACTTGATTGCAATGATATTCTAAGACTGCTATGATTACTATGATGTTATAAGACTACTATGATGGCAATTGGATTGCTATGCATACATCTCGCACTGCGTTATTATATTGCACAATTATCCTATTTAAATCTTGGCACAGCAACTGGGTTTTATACTCTAAACCTACGAGCTTACCAACTTTATGTTGACCTTTTCGAGTATCATTTTTAGGTGATCAACAAATTACAAATCGAAGGTACTTAAATCAAGTTTCCAAATTGCAAGATGCTTTTTCTAAAGACAAGTGTTTTATCTCATCAAGGATTGTAGTTTGAAACCTTGTAGTTCAAATTTCTTGTAACAAATTTATTGTGTAACCTATCATCTTACGCGATGTCTCTGAAACGTCGCACCTCATGTTTCCACCTTAGGTGGGGTGTGACAGAATTGCCACCCCTAGTGGCACTAGGGGTGTCAAAAAATCCGATCGACTCTGACCTTGACTCGAACTCGATTAAGCTTATTCGGGTCGGGTTACTCAGGTTAAAAATTTATTCGGGTCGACCCGACTTCTAAATAGGGTTGAGTATGTTTGGCTAACTCAAGTTCGGGTTAACCCGATTGACCCGCATAAGGATTTCTTTTAGTTTTTTAATGTAAATTATATAAAAATTTTATTAAAATGAGTAGAAATAGGCAAATTTATTACATTTTACTCATATTCGGGTTTACCTGAACCAGAATGGACACGACCCGAGGTGACCCGGGCCGAATTTACCGAACCCGACTAACCCGAATTCAAATAGAGTCGAGTTCGGGTTTGAATTTTTAGCATTGACTCGACTTTGACCCGACCCAAATTGACCCGAACCCGACCAACTCGACCCGACTAACACCCCTAGGTGGCACACTAGTCTAAGATTACACATAACCTTGAACCCATTGGTCCACCAATCTTTTCTTTTTATATCCAATATTGAAACGATTTTTTTCTTCACAAAAGTCGATTTACGTATGAACTATGCATGAATTCATACCACGATTTGTTAACTTTATAAAACAAATATTTTATAATAAATTGCATCTAAACTCAGGCTTACCCTTCCCAAGCCTTTTTAAATAGGTTGATTAATTCATTGACCTACTCATTTATTACACGAACTCGTTGTCACAGACTCAGTGATTAATTACACTCATTCTCTTGACTTTAGCAGAGACACCTCATTTTTATTATGTCTCTAAATAATATCAGTTGCCATATTATTTAGCATGCATATCAGCTAATAACAAAAAACTAGTGACACAAGTGAGCCACTATCTAATGTTGATCCCGAGAGCAACTTCGGGAAACAACATGGGTCTATCCAAAGGGTTAAAACATGACACAAGGCAAGAAGGCTTCTTTAAGTTTTGTGCCTTCTCAGCGTCGCCCATGATCAATTCCTTCCTTTAGTGGATCACCACTCCTTCGTGCTTCTATTAGATATCCTCTCCATTCGTACTCCATAGGTTCTCTATTCCATTTCAGCTTCCTTGCGTCACATCCGTCTTGGTTTTACATTTAATTTAAAGTTATTCTACTTAAGAATTAAAATACAAGAGGGAATAAACAATGGCACGTAAGCTTCCCTTAAACCCAAAAATAGTAAAATTATAATCATGACAAAACACTACATCACAACCACGTTATTTATATTTTTGGTTTATGGCTCATGCTCGTGTCATGCATGATTAACAACTAAAAGCTGGAAAAGTAATTAATTAAAATACAGGTAAAAGTACGTAAGCTATGGTTTGCTAGGACATACTATATATGCACATGCACCACATATATAACACATCCTAAAGTACATGCAAACCATAAGTTTTAGTCATAACTTGTCATTCTAACAATGAAGGTTCTTATCTTATTGCTACATATGGCCAATTTAGGAAAGTATTAACTTTTAAATTTTGCAAACCATAACTAAAAATTGCTATAAAATAAATGACGTCTACTGTTTCATTTTTTCGCCAGAAAAATACCTTTTTCTGCAATCGTTTTGTACTTCGTATTCGCAACGTTTTTTGTTACAGTATATATGAAGCTGATGGGTTTTGATAAGCCATTATCATTTTTTTTGATGCAATATTTTGTATGTTGTTTGGAGCCACGAATAACATCCACGCATATGATGATGGTGAGCGGTTATTTGTTATAAAATTGGGGCTTTTTGATTCATTGCACATATTGATATTTAGCTTTGTATTAGAGGTCACATATTTGCTATTTTGTCTTTCATCCATGATGACGGTGATTAGTTATTTGTTCCAACCAAAATTAGGGATTTTTAATTCATCGCACATTCTAATATTTGGCCGTAAGTATTGGATTTGGCCTGTTCTTTTTTGGTATGCTTGTTTTATGTAAATCGTTAATTTGTCTGCTAAGCATTGTATATGTGTTAGGTGCATTTAGTAGATGTTATTGTGGCCCTATGTTTATGTGTTTACATTAGCTGAATAGTTGCTGAATTTCATATATGAAGGTCTTAAGTTCTGATAAGCCATTGGTATTTGCAATGTTATTACGTCATATATGAAGCTGCTAAGTTTTGAATGCCGTTATTATCATTTCTAATGCAATATTTATTTGATATTTGGACCCACGAATAATTGCCTTTGTATGATTTGTCACGCGTTTTAATTTTCTCGTCTCCGATTATAAGTAGCCAAGAGAAAAATGTTTTGATGTTGATCTTTTCTTCTTTATGAACACATTAAAAGATATTCTACAAGCATACAAATGAAAATATAAAAGTTTAAACATCGTGTGGTTTTTGATTTGGAAAATTTGCTTGAAAATTGATGTGCCATGTTTTTGGTTTAAACAAGTTTTGTATTTAGCTTTATATTAGAGGTTAAAAGTTTGTTGTGCACCCTTTTATCTATGCATTTGATGTTGGTGTTTGGTTATTTGTTCTAAAATTGGGCTGGGCCTTTTTGATTTATTGCACATTTTGATATTTAGCTTTGTATTAGAAGTCATATATTTGATGTTTTCCCTTTAATCCATGCATGTGATGATGGTGATTACTTATTTGTTTCAAAATTAGTGCTTTTTTATAACAACCCAAGAATTTTCATCAACCTATTTTACTATGATCACAATTGTACGGGGAAATTTTTGGCTTTATTACATTACTTGCATTGTCAATATTTCAATATATAATGTAATCTGCATAACTAAAGTAGACGAGCTCACGCAATCTATCTTATGGCAATCCTGTCTTCATATATGTCAAGCAAACATCACAATATGTCAAGTCAATATCATCATATCCTTATTACAAAGTACATTATTCCTATAATGTACCATTCACAACGTTATATCAAAACGGGCTTTAAACCGTTATCATATACCTCTAAACCCTAATCTCATGGAAAGATTAACATCTAAAGTGAATGAACAAGATACTAAAGCATATATACAAGTAATATAACATCTCATTTGAAATATAAAATCTCTTCAAGTTAAAGTACAAGTCTCTAAAAGCTCAATGTATAAGTCATTAAGCATGATCTCCAAAACCAGCCATTTTACCTCCGTTTTCATTCTAATTTCTTCACCATCACTTGTGTACAAGCTACTACACTCAATATACAATGTGTAAACCCTAATTATTCTATTCATAATCTTTCATACACATTTTTACTCTTAAAACCCTAATACAAAAGTCAGAAACCCTAACCCGAGCAAAATACTAAACCATGACCCGTTTCTTCATTTTTATCCATTGTAAACCTAAACCAACTCTCAAATAAGTTTTAATAACTTAATTTATAACATTATCAATCATTTTCAAACATCATTCCATCATCATTTCATCATTCTACTTTAATTACACAAGAAATAAATCCAGGAAACCCTAAATGTACCCTAATTGTGATTTTGACATGTTTACTTATTTTTAGACCATCTCATTCTCAAGTAAGCAACCAAGAGTCATTGTAAACCCATAAAATGAGTTTACAAACCTTTATCCATCATTAACCATCCTTTCTTCAACAATGTACGAGAACTACAAAGCTAGAAAACCCTAAAAGCCTTATATGAACCCTAATTCCAAGCTACGGCTTATTCTTTTAATTTCAACCCATTTTAACTAAAACCAACTATCAAACTTCATTGATAATACTTTATTTAAGCTCTAGGATCTGTATTCCATCATTTCTAATCAAGAGTATGCAAAATATAAACCAAGAAAGTCAAGAAAACCCTAAACATGCCCTAATCAACCCCGTGACCTCATTTCTTCAATTCTAATCCGTTTTAACCCTAACCAATTGCTAATATTTGTTAATCCTTCCTATATCAGACCTTGGCTACATATATTAACTATCCTTAATCAAGTACACACGAAATAAAAGCTTGAAAACTTGTGAAACCCTAGTCGAATCCCAAAACAGCCTGAACCCCTTCACCATTAATTTTGACTCATTTTAAACCATTTCAAGTGCAAAATTCTTATGTGAACCTCTTCTAGAAACCCTTAAGAATCTTACCCACCTCCTTATACCTTTTCTTGGTCAAAAATCAAGCCACATGAGTCTCTTTTAAACCACAATAGTCGCAGCATAGCAAGGGACAAACAACACATCAAGGCTAGCTTTTAGCCTTAGCAACTCATCATATAGACTTCCCACATCACCCTCTAGATGTTCCATGTGTCCTAGATCAGATCATGAAGCTCCCTTAGTCACCAAGGTACCATTCACCTATAAATAGAACCCATAACCCTTCATTCATTCTCATCCCCCACTTCTTCTTTCTATAACCCAATTGAGCAAAAATTATCTTTCATCTGGAAGCTATATTGTACCACTATACTAGGGAAGACTTCATATTAAGAGGTTTTAATCTTGGTATTTAGTTCTGACTGTGGTGTTGGGTTTACGATATTTAAAGTGGCATTCTAGCTCACTCAAACGTTTATTGAACTGACTTCTGAATGATGTTGGAAACTACGACTCCCTGGTGATTACATTAATGCCAAACTCTTCAAATCAAACTCATAACTCTTAAAAAACTAAAGTTCTAGAGTACAATTCTTCCTATGAATAAATTATTTACTCAGGTTGTGTGACGTGGCTGCTTTACTATCATTTTACTATATCAACATTCCCCGGTTAAGATTGTGATAAGGTAGGTCAGCTTATGCAGACTTTAGTTTTGGAATATATATTTATCTACCTAATCAGGTGAGATTCATAACCACGCCCATTTTACTTATTTTACATGTTTTTTAAACCGCGAGGGAGATATCATGCTTGTTACAAACTCTTCTTACTATACTCGTTTATCTAATCATGAACATGTCGATTTAACTTTGCTTCTTTAACCAGGAATACAAGTGTTTGTACATGTTATAAGCTAATATGTCATTACCATACGACCTATGTCCTTAAGTACATTATGCCAAAAGTCCCTCATTCTTCATGGACATTAATCACTTTACGGGTAATCACTGAAAGCGACTGTGATACGCAAATTATTGTGGAGAGATCTATCGGGTCATTGGACGAATCCTGTTTGTGTTAGCCGGATAGGTAACCAAACACACTATATTTGAATTTCATAGGTATATGGCAATTACCTACACCGAGGGCCATTATCTCTCTATATATATCACATCATTTTGGGTATATATATACACTAGTCAGTTTGTGTGCTCATGAGATCCCTTAGACCAAGGACTATCATTTACGTTAGACATAGGGTCCAGACAGGGGGGGGACCAATAAACAAGACAATATAGCAGTCAATTCACGGTTACATATAATAAATGCATTCGTTTCAATTATATAAATAACAGGTATATATATTAACGTGATCCCATAGATCAAACAACTAAATATTTTCATAATATTGTGTTCTGTACAATTATTACAACTATGACTTGATATTAAAACAGGGTTATCATACTATGAATTTCACTCAACCTTTGTGTTGACTTTTTTTAGCATGTTTATCTTAGGTTATTGAGCAATATACGGCACGGCAGTGGCATGGACTCGAAGATGGCTGAACTGTTATCATTCAAACATAATGTTTTAGATTTTGGGACCTGCATTTTGTAAAAACTCTGATTATAATGAATGATAACTAAATTTTTCCAAACAACGGTCTCTTTTATAAGTGGTTTTCTAATTGTTTATGATTGTCTGTATCAATGAAGTAATTCCCCACAGATTAGCTCTCCGATGTATATTGTAAAAATGGGGGGTGTTACATTGTTTTGATTCATCGCACTTTTTTTCATATGTTGCCGTAAGTATTGGATTTGGTATGTTCTCTTTTTGTATATAGGTTTTTCATGTGTTGATTTGTATGTTAAGCATGATATGTGTTTAGGCGCATTTAGTAGATGTTATTGTGGCCCTATGTTTGTGTTTTTACATTAGCTTGAATAGTTGCTAAAAATATGACATCTGTTTTTTCATTTTTGCAGACAACCATTTCCTTTATGCTTATTGTCTTGCACTTGGTATTCACAATGTTTTTTGGTCATATATGAAGCTGATAAATTTTGATAAGCCATTGGTATTCGTAAAGTTATTTCGTCGTATATGAAGCTGTTAAGTTCTGATAAGCCATTATTCTAATGCAATATTTATCTGATATTTAGAGCTACAAATAATTGTCGGGGTCTGATTTGTCAGGCGCTTTGATTTTCCTGTCTCCAATTTCAAGTAGCCAACATAAAAATGTTTTTATGTTGATTTTTTCTTCTTCATGCACACATTCAGAAATATACTAACAAAATACAAATCAAAATATAAAAATTTAAACGTCATGTGATTTTGGATTTAGAAAATCTGCTTGAAAATCGATGTGTCATGTTTTTGGATTAAATGTGTTTTATATTAATGCAATTGAATATGTTGCTGAGAATTCCTTGAAATATAATGTTGTGAGATGCAGTCAAGGTTTGTAAATTCATTCGTAAATGTTGTATGCTTTGTTTTATTTGATATTAATGATACATTGGCTTCACGCATTCGCTAATTTTAGGAAACTTATTAAGGATATGTTTTTACATTTGGGTTGAATTTTTCAAGTTGCTTTTATCTAATGTTAACTAGATTTTTTGATCCAACACTACGAAGGACCGGGATTATGGTACGAATGTTAGAAGCGACAGATGTATATGTTTATTTTCTAACGCAGTATCCTGTGACCTTTATTTAAGTTTCCTTGACAAAAACAATATGCACCGAGTACGGTATAAGATTTGAAATGAATTGACGATAATTTACGTTTGGATACAATTATTGATAGTTTGTTCTCTTTTGTGTTTAGAATATTATAGAAATGGCAAATCTATATATGAGTCTTTCAGTGAGGAGCGGGAAAGAAATCGATATAAATGTTTGGTGTGATGCTTGAAGTAGGATTTCGTTATGGAATATGTCTACATTAGTAACCCACTTCTAGCATCCTAACGAAACCAATTGAGCGTACTCTGTCGTCAAACTCAACTTGGTAGAAGTATGTTACTACTAAATGAATTGTTTTTTCATTTTTTATTTTTTGAAAGATGATGACATCAAATAACGTTACTTTTATAGCATTGTTTATCCCATGTAAATAACTCATTTTGTATGATTATTGCAAGAATTGTTACTTAATCGTTTGTATTTAAGAATTGCAGTCATTATGGAGTACTTGGTGAAGATTAGCAAAAAGTCTCGCATTCTGGAGGTTAAACGAAGACATATGAAGAAACTGTTCTGACATCCTATACGCTGTATCCATCAAGGAAGATACGGCGTATATGTGCCTGCACTTTACAAAAGACCACGAAGGAATAAAGATCAATACGCCGTATCCAGAAGGAGTCCATATGTCGTATTCAATTTAAAGTAATAAAATATTCTGGAAGATATCGAACGTGGTCATTACTCCAAGAAACCCCCGATACATCGTATCCAAGACTTTCGATGACCAAATTCCAGACCTTATAAATAGAAAACCTAAAAACGGGTTTCAGTGTGCTTGATCATATTTTCGATACCTTAACCACAAAATTCGATTTTTCAGAGACATGAAAGAGCAGAATCGAGGTCAAGCAAAGTTTATTCCTATAGGAAACACTTTGTAATTCCGATAATCTAGTTAAAGTTCTAATTTTTGTAATCCATTTCGTTTAAATAGGTTAGGTTACCTTGGTAGGATTATTACCTCTTCGTATTGATTATGATGTTGTGAGCTAATAACCATTATTCATGAAGACTTGATATGTTTGGTTGTTTTATCTTGAATGCTTAATTTATCGCTTGATATCTTTGTTTTGTTAATCAATTTATACATTTGTTTACTCTGCTTTTTGTATGCGGCCTATCAGTCAACTGGATCTAGTGATACGGACCAAGTTAGCTAGATGTCGGGATGGCTCTCCATATAGTGATTTATTTTTTCTAGACCAATAGGATCACGAATATATGATCCTATCTTCGCCTTTTAGATTAGTGAGCCTAGATGGACGGTCAGGTGGACCTTGGGATCAACGAGTACGTTCTTAATAATTGGGTACAAGACTTGGTCAATGGACTACTGGTATATAAATTGCCATTAAGTAGTAAGTGGGTAAAGTCTCTATAAGCTAGGGTTTAACAAGATCACCATTGCTTTAACCCATAAGATAGATTATAATTAGCAAATAGGATGCTTTATGCGGATACGCTTTAATTTGTGACAGAATTATAACGTGTCTAGGTTATTAGGAAGAAGTAATGCCCAGTTCTTAAGAATGCATATTGCCGCCTCGAAGATAGTATCATTGCATTTTTAAATAAACAAAACCAACATTTTAATTGGATTAATCATGGTTAATACAGTTTTCTTATATTTGGCTAGACCGCTCTTTTATCTTTTGTTTGTTTGCTTATTGTGTCTTAAGTAAGGGTCTAAAATGTAACATTTTGAAAAAGTATAAAATCATGTTTAAAACCTTACAAGACATAACTTTAATTAACGCTTCTCGTGCTTAACATTTCCAGATATTGATTAAAACGCTTAAAACCGATTATATCGTATCACAATACTAGGGAGCTTCATATTAAGAGGTTTCATCTTGGTATTACGTTCTGACTGAGTTGTTGGGTTTACGATTTAAAGTGCCCTAGCTCCTCAAACGTTTACTGAATGACTTCTGAATTATGATGGCCCGAACGGTGATACAATAATTCCAAACTCTTCAATCAAACTCATAACTCTTAAAACTAAAGTTCTAGAGTACAATCTTCCTAAGACTCAACATATTTACTCAGGTTGCGTGACGTGGCTATTTACTATCATTTTACTATATCAACATTCCCCGGTTAAGATTGTGATAAGGTCGTCAGCTTTCATTTTGGAATATTTATTACATCTACCTATCAGGTGAAGTTCATAACCTCGCCTTTACTTATTTACATGTTTTATAAACCCGCGAGGGGGATACATGCTTGTTACAAACTCTTTTACATACTCGTTTATCTTATAACAATGTGATTACTTTGCTTAAACCAGGAATACAAGTGTTTTTACATGTTATATGCTAATCTGATATACCATTACGACTAATGTCTAAGTTACATTATGCCAAAAGTCCCTCATTATCATGGACCATTAATCACTTACGGGTGAACGCAAATATTGTGGATAGATCTATCGGGATTGACGAATCCTGTTTGTGTTAGCCGGATAGGTAACCAAACACACTATATTTGAATTTCATAGGTATATGGCAATTACCTACACCGAGGGCCATTATCTCTCTATATATATCACATCATTTTGGGTATATATATACACTAGTCAGTTTGTGTGCCATGAGCTTAGACCAGACTATATTATACTAGACAAGACCAGACAGACCAAACAAGACAATAACGCAGTAATACACGGTTACTATGATAACTGCATTCGTTTCAATTATTACAAATAACAGGTATATAATAACGTGACCCAAGATCATAACAATAATATTTTCATAATAATTGTGTTTGTACAATTATTACACTATGACTTGTATTCAAACTGTTTATCAAACCTATGAATTTCACTCAACCTTTGTGTTGACTTTTTAGCATGTTTATCTTAGGTTATTGAGCAATATACGGCACGGAGTGGCATGGACTCGAAGATGGCTGAACTGTTATCATTCAAACATAATGTTTTAGATTTTGGGACCTGCATTTTGTAAAAACTCTGATTATAATGAATGATAACTAAATTTTTCCAACAACGTCTCTTTTAAAGTTGTTTTCTATGATTATGATTGTTGTATCCATGAAGTAATACCCCAGATTAGCTTCCGCTGCTATATTGTAAAAATGGGGGTGTTACATTTTTGATTCATCGCACATTTTCATATGTTGCCGTAAGTATTGGATTTGGTATGTTCTCTTTTTGTATATAGGTTTTTCATGTGATTGATTTGTATGTTAAGCATGATATGTGTTTAGGCGCATTTAGTAGATGTTATTGTGGCCCTATGTTTGTGTTTTTACATTAGCTTGAATAGTTGCAAAAAATATGATATCTGTTTTTTCATTTTTGAGACAAACCATTTCCTTTTGCTTCAATTGTCTTGCACTTGGTATTCACAATGTTTTTTGGTCATATATGAAGCTGATAAATTTTGATAAGCCATTGGTATTCGTAAAGTTATTTCGTCGTATATGAAGCTGTTAAGTTCTGATAAGCCATTATTCTAATGCAATATTTATCTGATATTTGGAGCTACAAATAATTGTCGGGGTCTGATTTGTCAGGCGCTTTGATTTTCCTGTCTCCAATTTCAAGTAGCCAACATAAAAATGTTTTGATGTCGATTTTTTCTTCTTTATGCACACATTCAGAAATATACTAACAAAATACAAATCAAAATATAAAAATTTAAACGTCATGTGATTTTGGATTTAGAAAATCTGCTTGAAAATCGATGTGTCATGTTTTTGGATTAAATGTGTTTTATATTAATGCAATTGAATATGTTGCTGAGAATTCCTTGAAATATGATGTTGTGAGATGCAGTCAAGGTTTGTAAATTCATTCGTAAATGTTGTATGCTTTGTTTTATTTGATATTAATGATACATTGGCTTCACGCATTCGCTAATTTTAGGAAACTTATTAAGGATATGTTTTTACATTTAGGTTGAATTTTTCAAGTTGCTTTATATAATGTTACCCTAGAATTTTTGCTCACACTACGAAGACCGGTTTATGGTACGAATGTTAGCAGCGACAGATGTATATGTTTATTTTCTAACGCATTATCCTGTGACCTTTATTTAAGTTTCCTTGACAAAAACAATATGCACCCAGTACGGTATAAAATTTGAAATGAATTGACGATAATTTACGTTTAGATACAATTATTGATAGTTTGTTCTCTTTTGTGTTTAGAATATTATAGAAATGGCAAATCTAGATATGAGTCTTTCGGTGAGGAGCGGGAAAGAAATCGATATAAATGTTCGGTGTGATGCTTGAAGTAGGATTTCGTTATGGAATACGTCTACATTAGTAACCCACTTCTAGCATCCTAACGAAACCAATTGAGCGTACTCTGTCGTCAAACTCAACTTGGTAGAAGTATGTTACTACTGAATAAATTGTTTTTTCATTTTTTATTTTTTGAAGGATGATGACATCAAATAACATTACTTTTATAGCATTGTTTATCCCATGTAAATAACCCATTTTGTATGATTATTGCAAGAATTGTTACTTAATCGTTTGTATTTGAGATTTGCAGTAATTATGGAGTACTTGGTGAAGATTAGCAAAAAGGCACGCATTCTGGAGCTTAAACTAAGACATATGAAGAAACTGTTCTGACATCCTATACGCCGTATCCATCAAGGAAGATACGGCGTATCTGTGCCTGCACTTCACAAAAGACCACGAAGGAATAAAGATCAATACGCCGTATCCAGAAGGAGTCCATATGTCGTATTCAATTTAAAGTAATAAAATATTCTAGAAGATATCGAACGTGGTCCTTACTCCAAGAAACCTCCGATACGCCATATCCAAGACTTTCGATGACCAAATTCCAGACCTTATAAATAGAAAACCTAAAAACGGGGTTTCAGTGTGCTTGATCATATTTTCGATACCTTAACCACAAAATTCGATTTTCAGAAGACAAGAAGAGCAGAAGAGGTCAAGCAAAGCTATCAATTCCATAGGAAACACTTTGTAATCTCCTATACTCTCGTAATCGTTCGATTTTTTGTATCATTCGTTTAACTCGGTTAGTTTACCTTGATTGGGTTATTACTCTTGTATTGATTATGATGTTTGAGAGCTAATAACCATTATTATGAAGATTTGAATGTTTGGTTTGTTTATCTTGAATGCTTAATTTATCGTTGATTTCTTGTTTATGTTAATCAATTTATACATGTTTACATGCTTTTGTATGCGGCCTATCAGTCAACTGGATCTAGTGATACGGACCAAGTTAGCTAGATGTCGGGATGGCTCTCCATATAGTGATTTATATATCTAGACCAATAGGATCACGAATAATGACCTATCTTCGCCTTTAGATTAGTGAGCTTAGTTGGACCGGCAGGTGACCCTTGGGATCAACGAGTACGTTCTTAATCAATTGGTAAAGACTTGGTCAATGGACTACTGGTATATAAATTGCCATTAAGTAGTAAGTGGGTAAAGTCTCTATAAGCTAGGGTTTAACAAGATCACCATTGCTTTAACCCATAAGATAGATTATAATTAGCAAATAGGATGCTTTATGCGGATACGTTTAATTGTGACAGAATTCTACGTGTCTAGGTCTTAGGAAGAAGTAATGCCCAAGTCTTAAGAATGATATGCCGCCTCGAGATAAGTATTCATTGCATTAAATAAACAAACCAACATTTTAATTGGATTAATCATGGTTAATACAGTTTTCTTATATTTGGCTAGACCGCTCTTTTATCTTTTGTTTGTTTGCTTATTGTGTCTTAAGTAGATCTAAGTCACCACAAACATGTGCCAGTCTCTCAGGCTGAAACCCCCTTTATCCGTTAAAATTAGGATTAACATAGGTTTAGCATAGGTTTAACATAGAATAGAATTATCATAGTTTAAATTAACTTAGTTTAGTTAACCAAAATATTAATAAAATAAAAGATTAGTTCTCGCTCTTAGTGATCGACACCCTACTTACCATGAAACTCCATCTGACCGGATACACTGTCTATTAAAGTGTTGTTTTAGGAAAAGTCAGGAAAATATAAATTTAAAACTTGAAAACATAAATAACACCTACACGACGACATAATCAAGTTTTTTGCGCCGTTGCCGGGGTGAAATTTTAATCTTGACTTTTATTTGATATTTTTTGTTATTAGCATTAGATTAGATCTAACCCCTAGGATTAGTGTAAAATTTTGTATATGTGTGTATTTGTTTAATTATTTGTGTGTTTAATTGTTTTCCTTACACTGCTCTGGTCAATAACCTGATACGGCGTATCTACTTCCATTGAATACGGCGTATCTAAGTTTCTTATCCAATACAGCGTATCCATTCAATAGTATGATATGGCGTATTCAGACCAATTGAATACGGCGTATCGATCGTCTGATACAGTGACAAAGGAGTTTTTCATACTCGAACTTAAAGCTTAAAATTTTATACACGCCTTTTTCTAACTGGTTCTACTGATAATTTTCTGGTTATTTTCAGTAACAATGACAAAGGTAATCAAGGAGGAGTTCGAGAAACTTGAATCTCTTAAGATCAGTGATGATTCGTTTGCTTGTAATACATCACTTGAAATTTTTCACGAAGAGTTCAACTGGATGAGCAGAATGGATGATGATTTGTTAACCTATGAGGTTGAAATTTCTAGACTTGCTAATATTTCATGTGACTTAAATGAAGAAGATGATTCGGAACAACAAATGACACATGGATCTGGTGATGATTTGGAGTATGATCCATCTGATGTCGAATTTATTGAATGGTTAGCTTCAAAATTCTATAACCAGAAGACAATGGATCATTATACGATGAATGCACTATGAATTTATTAGGCTAGAGGTGATGATGAAGTTGAACTCACCTACGAAGAATCCTCAGATTCCGATGATGAAGATGAAGTTGCTGAAATCTTTAGGATCGACACTAATGTATTTGACTTTGAGACACCTATGTGTAGGGCCTTCAAGGAGTTTAATTATCTTTTACAAATCGATCCAGATGTGCTTACCAAAAATACTGAGGGATTTAAAACTTACAATGATTATAAGGATGGCTGGATTTATGAATGGAATGAAGATGTGCCATGGGCACATGAAAGACCATGGACGGATAATGAAGTATGGGAAGAACCCACTCCAGTTAGACATCATTATGAGCCTTTTAATTAAAAAAATAGATGTTTGAAATGGCCAACCTGTAGCTGGAAAGATGATGGATATTGTAATGGATGGAACTTGCCTGGAGCTTACATAGTTGGAAACACACTCTGTTGGGATTTAGAGCTTTTACACTTAGTACTGCTGATAGTTAGTTAGTACTGCCAGTTATAGTTAGTACTGCTAGTTGTATATTTAGTATTGTTAGTCATATATAGTTAGTACTGCTTAAGTGATATGCATGAGTTATATTATGAATAGATATGCATGATCACTTAACGCGTTTTGTAGGCCCATTAGGGTTTCCTTGGTGTATAAAAGGAACCCTTACGGTATAGTTAGATATACGAATCCAAGATAGAAAAGTCATAGCTATTAGGCAAAACATATAGTTGTTTTGTGAATCATTCAATATATTGAAAGTTTAGAGAAAGTTCTTATGTTACTGTTTTATTGAGTTATTGTTCTTCTAAGTGTATAAAGATTAGATTCCGCATAATCTTTATATATACTACAAGGTTTCTATCATAATTGTTTTAGATCTATCTAAGATAATTAAAGCTTTAACAAGCTAAGCTAAGATCTATCCAGAAGGGATCAACAAGTGGTATCAGATACAGAAGAGGAAGTCCCTACCAACTTTGCTCTTATGGCATTCTTGGATTCAGAGGTACACAATAACAAAACTTGCTCTAAAACTTGTCTTAAAAGCTTTGAAGATCTTAAGTCTCAGTACGATAATTTAAGAATAGAGCTTAATAAATCTCAATTTGATCTAGCCAACTATAAAAGAGGTTTAGCTTCTGTGGAAGAACAACTAGTCTTCTACAAGAAAAATGAGGGTATGCTTTGTGATCAAATTGCTGTTCTTAAAAGAGATGCCTCATTTAATGAATCAGAAATTAATGCTCTTAAGATTCAGATAGAAAGACTTAAGAAAGAAAAAGAGAGTAATCAGATTAAGATTGACAACTTTGAAAATGCTTCTAAGAGCTTAGATAAATTGATAGGATGTCAAATATCTGATAACAATAGAAAAGGTGTGGGGTATAATGCTGTTGCACCTCCACTTACAGGCTTATTTGCACCCCCTACTATTGATTTGTCAAACTCTGGTCTTGAGGAGTTTAAACAGCCTGAATTTGGAGGCTATGGAGTTAAGGTTAATAAGAGTGTTAGTGAAAATTCCTCTAATGAGATTAAGAAAACCTCTGGTGCCCCAATAATTGAAGATTGGGTTTCTAATTGTAATGAGGATGAGACTTTGGAAAAGGTGTCAGAATCAGCTAATGTTCAAAAACCTAAGCAAGCTGATTAACCTAGGAAAATTAGTTAGAATCCTAGGAATAACAGTACTAACTGGAATACACCAATGTCTAAGAAATTAGGAGTTGGATTTCAGTTTACTCCAAAAGCTTGTTTTGTGTGTGGGAGTTTTAACCATCTAATTAAAGACTGTGATTTTCATGATAAAAAGATGGTACAAAAACCTGTTTTGAACAATGTGAAAAAGGGGACTGGTCAAAGGGAAGTTAGACCAGTTTAGAATAATGCTTTGAGGACTAATCATCAAAATTTCTCTAATTCTAGGAGAAATTTTGCTCCAACAGCAGTTTTAACCAAGTCTGGCCTAGTACCAATTAGTACTGCTAGGCAAAGCTCTTCAAGAGCAGCAGCACCAGTTAGTACTGCCAGGCCTATTAAGACTGCTGCACCCAAACCCTTTGTGAATGTTGTAAAATCTAGACCAAATGCTTTTCAGAAGTCACATTCACCATCTAGGAGATCTTTTTACCAACATACAGCACTTAAAAACAGAAATTTGAATAACAGAGTTAATACTGTCAAGGTAAATTCTGTTAATACTGCTAAAGTAAATGGAGTGACAAGTGTTGTTGGGGAACAAGGGATTAATGTTGTTAAGTCTACAGCATGCTGGGTTTGGAGACCTAAAATTAAAGTACTAGATCATGTCTCCAAAAACAATGGATCATACATTTGTAAGCAATTTGACTATGTTGATCCAACAGGTAGAATCAAGTCAGTAATGGCTTGGGTCCCAAAGAGAAATTAATTCTCTTATGAGTATTATGCAAAATGTGTTGGATTGTATTTCTCTGTGTTTGGAACTAACATTTTGCAGGTTTAGAGTTTAATGGTTATTTAATTTATAAAGGATATGTTGATTTGATGAAAATGCTAGAGTTGAGGGGAGGATATTGATGATAGCATGAATGTCCTTTCAGTGTTGGTTGTATACCACACAACAAATGGTCATCAATTCATCATGTCTAACAGACAAGAAAGAATTAGCTATTCCAGGGCAAACGACAACTGGTAAAGAATTCTCAAATCCGTTGATGGCTGATAGTTTGCCAAAAACTATTCTTTTAACTAAGTTTTTGGGATGACTTAAGGTTAACTTTGGAAAGAAATGGGTCAAAATTAGTATTTTGGTTTAACTAACAGTTTTTTTACTTCTATTCATGGGTTATGCATAAATATGGATCCTCATGAATTCTCACATGTCTATCTAGTTCTTTCTAGTATGTTTGTGATGAATAGAGGCATGTTGTTGCATGGTTATTGGAGAAAAAGTTAATACTGGTAGGCAAATTGTTAATACTGGTGGGTTCAAATATTGGTACTGCTAGATTAAAAATTAATACTGCTAGTTAAGAAAATGCTTTGGATTGTGTTTTTCTTGGTTTTGGACTAACATTTGCAGGATAAGCATAATTGATTGTCTGTTATCAAGAGAAGTATTGTTTGAGGGGAGGCTCATGATGTCTATTATGCACTCAAATATGATTGAAAACATTTGTAACATCAGACAAAAAGTGTCAAACACATAGGAAAATCAAAAGAGGTCGGGACACTAAGGTACCTCAGTCTGGTGGTCCCCCTAACAAAGGTTGGTGATGAGGCTGTCCATAAGGAGTTGGGTGACAGAATGGAAAGGGCTGCCACTACTGCTTCTAGCTTTAAAGCAGAGCAGGACAGTGGTAACATAAACTAAGACCCAATCCATGGCAACACTTAATGAATTAAGTCCTTTGGGATTTGGTTCAGATAGTGGTCCCAGGTGCCAAGTTACCATATTGGGGATGTAGATGCTCAAACTAGGTTTGAGGCTGCATCTAAAAGTCCAATGATCCACCTCTCTCAAGAGGTTACACACTTGGAAGTGGGGAGGACAGTATGCAACAAATGGAATTGATGGAATTTGTACAAAATTGTGTGAACTGGTGAGCAAAATGAATTGAGAGAAAATGTGTGAGCATAAAAACAGAAAGAGAGAAAGTGAGATTGGTGATGGAAAAGTTCTTTGGAGGAATTTCAAGTTAATACTGGTCTCTTAAAGTTAGTACTGCTAGGCTAATTTTATTTAGTACTGCTAGTGCAACTCCTGAGGTTAGTACTGCTGCTGAAGGTTTGGTATATATAAGAAGGAGTGCAAAGAAGAAGAAAGATAAAGGCAAGGCAATCATGATTGAAGATGAATCTGTTCAAAAGAAGTCCAAGAAGCAAATGCAAAAAGAAAGGCTTGGTCATGAAAAAGACATTAGATTACAAGAACAGATTGACGAAGGAGAAAGAAAAAGGATTGCAAGAGATGCTGAAATTGCCAAACTATTGAAGATATGCTTAAGAATTTTGACAGGGATGATCTGATCAAATTATGGAGCTTAGTTCAAGAAAGTTCATCATGTATCTTTTACAAGAGGACAAGATATATTCATGCTGATTGAAAAGGATTATCCACTGACAAAGGGACTTGCAACTTTGATGCTAAGTAACAAGCTAAGAGTGGATCAACAGTCAGAGATGGCAGATGAGCTTTTGACAAAGATCTGCAATATTGCAAACAGACCAAGGAAGTAAAGTGTTTGGAAGCATCCTTAGCAGAATACATTAGAAGAAACTTGAGATTTAATGGTAAATCACAAGTTTAGGGGATGATTGTTGGGATTTAGAGCTTTTACACTTAGTACTGCTGATAGTTATTTAGTACTGCCAGTTATAGTTAGTACTGCTAGTTGTATATTTAGTATTGTTAGTCATATATAGTTAGTACTACTTAAGTGATATGCATGAGTTATATTAGGAATAGATATGCATGATCACTTAACGCGTTTTGTAAGCCCATTAGGGTTTCCTTGGTGTATAAAAGGAACCCTTACGGTATAGTTAGATATACGAATCCAAGATAGAAAAGTCATAGCTATTAGGCAAAACATATAGTTGTTTTGTAAATCATTCAATATATTGAAAGTTTAGAGAAAGTTCTTGTGTTACTGTTTTATTGAGTTATTGTTCTTCTAAGTGTATAAATATTAGATTCCGCATAATCTTTATATATACTACAAGGTTTCTATCATAGTTGTTTTAGATCTATCTAAGATAACTAAAGCTTTAACAAGCTAAGCTAAGATCTATCCAGAAGGGATCAACACACTCCGTTACCAAAATTTAGAATGGTACGAAGCTTTGAAGGATAGCAAACTCAAGGAAAAAGCTTTAAAAAATAAAGCCATCATGGAAGGAATAATTAATGAAGATGATGAATCAAGTAATGAAGGTTGGAGAAGATGGGACAACTTTGAGAATACCAATTGTAATAATAAAGAATGTGAGTATGAGATAGAACATGTAGATGAAGAAAGATGTGAATTGTTTAATAATCTAGAGCGGCCGGTTTGCAATATAAGAAGATTCGAGATGATCAAGTATTCATTCGGGGATGACAAAGAGTACATTGATATAAAAGAAAATGAATACGATGATTTGACGAGTACAAGCAAAGAAGCAATCCACGCACACCAAGAAATCTTTCGCATGATGGATGAAGGATGTATGGTAATACGCACCGAGTGAAGGATGCTGAAGAAAAAGTCTAACTTAAAGACTAGCTGAAAGAAAAGTGCTTCCCGGGAGACAACCCGGATTGTTATTTATTTTTATCGAGTCTGTCTTCCTAGACATCAATACGGCGTATCCGCTTTATACCATACGGCGTATTGAATGTCTGGACGTTATCAACCCTTTATTTTTCTGCATTTAAAAACTTTATTGTCATTTTTGTCTATACGGCGGATTCATGCACATGATACGGCGTATTCAGCAGACTGGCCCGTATTGATATTTTTTACATGTTTCTCCATACGGCGTATTCCAGTTTATGGATACGGCGTATTGGTACCCTGTATAGTTTATTGTTTTTATTATTTATTAACCGTAGGATACCCGAGATAGGATTTTGCATGTTTTTCTATATTTTGCACATGACCTCGCTGGAAAAGAAATCGATAAAGTTGGTGAAATATCAGTAATCTAGAATCCTATGTGTGTTGTAGTCATGCTGGAATCCATACGCATTTACAACACACATTCTTGCTCATAAACTCAAATTGGAGAATCTACCGAGCAAAACATCAGGGGAGTTTCTCGTTCTAATTCTTTTAATTTCCCGTTTTTAATGTTTTATCTATACAACGAGGACGTTGTATAACTTAAGTGGGGGGATGGGAATTAGAACGTTACTTGTCCTATTTTTCACATTAAAATGCTTAAATTATGCTCAAATTTAAAAAATTTCAAAGCATACTTTTGTGAAATTACTAGTTACATAACCTGCACACATAACCCTTATTAGATATTATGAGGATTCAGCCTTATCCGTTTCTAAATGTTTACCTAAATTCCACAAAAATATGAGTGTGTCGATGATGTTGTAGACTTTAGAACTTGGCTTGGTATATCTATTCGAGACCACAATAATGAGTACTATGGATTTAGATAGAGTAACTTGTTTAAATTGATAAATTTCTAGGATTACACCCAAAAAGCCTTTATATGTTGTCTTATTAACTAACTACATTGGTTAGTTAACCCTCGTATAAACCATTTGTTTACTCTCATTTTAAGAGTAAAATACCCCTAGAAAAACCTGTAGAGCCAATCCTTTAGGAATAACACCAACTATTTGTTTCGTTACACCTTTACACCTTAGCCTACCCTGTTAGATTAAGTCCATTTATCAGTTGCTAGTTGCTTAAAGTGTAAAATATGTATTTTCCGAGTCTTGTGTCATTTTCTATCTCTGGTATGGTTGAGAAATTTACACATTGCAATGGGAATGTAAAAAGTAGTCAAAACTCATGTATTTTTACTACCATCACAGTTATTGGCACATCCGAAGAATGAAGAATCATGGAGGAAATTATCTGGAGTTATTATGATCGTGAAGATGGTGAAATTACACCGAGATTCATAGTTATGCATTGTAAAAAAACGAAAAAATTAAAAAAATCGCAACAAAAAGAGGAGGAAAGTTTGAAGATAGTTGGTTCGTAAAAGTTTATACCGATGGAATTATTTGAAGGATCGATTATTCATTGATGGATGGTTATAAATCAACGATGTAAAGTTTTGTATAAAGTGGTAGATATCGCCACTTATCTTTGTAAAAGTATGTAAAGTATGGGATGATTAGGAAGTTGACCGTTACGGGAACGCCAACTTAGGGTGTTATTTTTTATCTATGATCAAGACGTTTGTGTATATAGTTGTGTCTTTATCATGGTAATGGTCAGGAAAAAGTATCTAGCAACTTGTACCTTATCTGTTTGGACTTAGTCTATTTGTTTCGTGAATTTTATTTAACAACAGTTTATTTCCTTTCCTAATCATTAACCTTGGGTTTTACTCGAATAAGGATGTGATCGAGTCATGCATGTCTATTCTGTCGGTATGGCCATGTATGCGTTATTCAGCTGCCTTGTTGGTTTATTACTTTTGATGAAAGTTAGAAGATCCACATCCTATATCATTCTTCATCCTAACCCTTGGTTAAACTCTAATGAGGATGTAATCGAACACACATGTCTATTCCGTCGTTATGTCCATGTATGTGCGATTCAAATGCCTTGTTGGTGTGGTACTTTTGGTGAAAGATTGTTAGAATGATCAACCCTAAGCCTTATTATAAAAACCCATTTTACCTTTATAAACTTGTTACTCCTTAGCTCTAGTGGTGGAGATGTGTATCCTTGCCAAGCCTATGATAGAATACTCGTCACGACCGAGCAATTGAGCGAATTAGTTACATGTTACCACATAGATTAGTTGAGTGATTTGAGTGTTTTCATCTTCCTATTTCGTGAGGTGTTTGGTTGTGTACTTGTAATTGATCGAATAAATGCTTAAACGGAAAAAATCCTTAGGGATACATTTTCATAAACTTCTAAAGGCTACTTGAGGACAAGTAGGATTCAAGTGGGGGGATATTTGATGACATCAAATAACGTTACTTTTATAGCATCATTTATCCCATGTAAATAACCCATTTTGTATGATTATTGCAAGAATTGTTACTTAATCGTTTGTATTTGAGAATTGCAGTAATTATGGAGTACTTGGTGAAGATTAGCAAAAAGGCACGCATTCTGGAGCTTAAACGAAGACATATGAAGAAACTGTTCTGACATCCTATACGCCCGTATCCATCAAGGAAGATACGGCGTATCCGCGCCTGCACTTCACAAAAGACCACAAAGGAATAAAGATCAATACGCCGTATCAAGAAGGAGTCCATACGCCGTATTCAATTTAAAGTAATAAAATATTCTGAAAGATATCGAAAGTGGTCCTTACTCCAAGAAACCCCCGATACGAGCCGTATCCAAGACTTTCGATACGTTGTATCGACTAAATTCCAGACCTTATAAATAGAAAACCTAAAAATGGGTTTTCAGTGTGCTTGATCATATTTTTGATACCTTAACTACAAAATTTAATTTTCAGAAGACAAGAAGAGCAGAAGCGGTCAAGCAAAGCTATCAATTCTATAGGAAACACTTTGCAATCTCATATACACTAGTAATCATTTGAGTTTTGGTATCATTTGTTTAACTCGGTTAGTTTACATTGGTTGGATTATTACTCTTGTATTGATTATGACGTTTGAGGGCTAATACCCTTGGGTATTAGCCATTATAATGAAGATTTAAATGTTTGGTTTGTTTATCTTGAATGCTTAATTTATCGTTGATTGCTTGTTTATGTTTATCAATTTATACTTGTTTACGTGCTTTTGTATGCGACCTATCATTCAACTGGATCTAGTGATACGGACCAAGTTAGCTAGATGCCGGGATGGCTCTCCATATAGTGATTTATATATCTAGACCAATAGGCTCACGAATAATGACCTATCTTCGCCTTTAGATTAGTGAGCTTAGTTGGACCTGTAGGTGACCCTTGGGATCAACGAGTACGTTCTTAATCAATTGGTAAAGACTTGGCCAGTAAACTACTAGTATATAAATCGCCATTAACCAGTAAGTAGGTAAAGTCTCTATGAGCTAGGGTTTAACAAGATCACCATTGCTTTAACCCTTAAGATAGATTATAATCAGCAAATAGGATGCTTTATGCGAATGCGTTTAATTGTGACAGAATTCTACGTGTCTAGGTCTTAGAAAGAAGTAACGCCTAAGTCTTAAGAATGATATGCCACCTCGAGATAAGTATTCATTGCACTAAATAAACAAACCAGCGTTTTAATTGGATTAATCATGGTTAATACAATTTTCTTATATTTGGCTAGATCGCTCTTTTATCTTTTGTTTGTTTGCTTGCGTGTGTTATTGTGTCTTAAGTAGATCTAAGTCACCATAAACCTATGCTAGTCTCTCAAGATGAACCCCCCCCTTTTATCCATTAAAATTATGATTAACATAGATTTAGCATAGGTTTGACATATAATAGAATTATCATAGTTTAAATTAACTTAGTTTAGTTAACCAAAATATTAATAAAATAAAAGATTAGTTCTTGCTCTTAGTGATCGACACCCTACTTACCACGAAACTCCATCTGACCGGGTACACTGCCCGTTAAAGTGTTGTTTTAGGTAAAGTCGACAAAATATAAATTTAAAACTTGAACTATCATAAAATACACCTACAAGACGACACAATCAAAGGATATCTTTTTCTTGAATGTCTTACATTATTTTACTTATATCCATGCTTATTATGGTTGCTTCTCGACTCAAAAGTCTCATTGTTTGAAAACATATACTTTCTTTAATGAGAATTACGATTTGTGTCCCTCACTTTGCCTAGATGCTCCTTGAATGATATTACCAGAGTGTAATATTTTGAATAGTTTATGAAATTGGCATTTTTAGTGCTACAAAACAATACTTAGATAACAGTATATGTAAAAATTAGCAAGTAATTGTAGTTTATATACGTCAAGGAGTGGGCTAAGAAAGTTGAGGGTTAGTATGGTAGAGTTGTTGAATCGAATGAATGTGCGAGTTGTTTCATTTTGATAATATGTACAGTTTTGAACATTGTTAGTCGATGATCATGTGTTATATGAATTTTTTAAGCAGTATGGGCGAAAACCGGCATATATATGAGGTTCGTTTGTTGCTACAACTTACATACTATATATTCTTTGGTGTTATAATCAGTTAGATGTTAATTTAAATTTGATGAGGTTTGTTTATTTTTAGACCATGTGGGTTTTGACGTCGTCATGATATTTGTATAGGGTTTCATGGAACCAAATCAAGGGCGTGTGCTTCTTCAAATGGTTATGCGCAAGATGATATCGAAAATTATTGATGTCGATTATTATTGGATTAATCGAAGAGGTAATGTTTAGTATGGAATTTTTATTAGTTTTGATCTATTTAACGCAGAATGCTAATTAGGCAGCAAACAAATTGTATTTTTTAATATCTAGTGTCAAACAAGTTGTCTGTTTTCGTGTGTTTCATTGGTTGGCCATCTTTGTATGCCTACAAAATCGCATTTGCTTCAACTAAAAAAATGCATTTATTAACTATTTTATTTTTTATAATGTGATCTTCAACATATTGATGCAGGGTATTTGAGTGGCAATGAATTAACATTCCAACTGGCTGCGAAGATAGAAATAATGTAACCACGCACGAGTATAATTTTGTCTAGTTTTTTAATACAACTGTTTCAGATTGATACTCGTTGGTTTCAGTTATGATTTTACTTAAAAAAAGGAAACATGTTTGTTTTTGTTCTCGATGCGGTTGTGAACAAATTATCGTTGAATTAAAGTCATTGTCTTGTGATGGCATTACGATCAAGTAGAGTTACCCTTTTCTTCCTTTTGTTTGGTTATAAAGGGTCTGCCACATTTCAGCATAGATCGAGCACTCAAAGTTACTGGTGCAGATTTCGAAGGTGATTGCAGATATATTAGAGCTGGAAGCTACCCCACGGGAATAAGTACAAGATTTTCTTATAGACTCTTGAGACGATTTGCGCTGTTAAATTCAAATATGATTGTAATTTTATCGAGCTTTTAAATCAAATGTATAACTTATTTGTCTATCATTTAATATTAAGTCATAATAATGAATACAAATAAATTGAATCGAAAAGTTTGTCGGATATTAGGCTTTGCAGCAATGCGCGACTGCCTAATACCTCCTTACTTTAAATTTTAAACGCATATGACTTAGGTAATAAGAAACCTTAAGTCACCAAGTTTAGTTTTATAGAAAAACAAATTATTATGGACTTTTAAATAAAAAAATTAGTTACCTAAAACCAGTCATGCTTGAAATATATTTTAAAACACTAGTTTTCATATTTAGGAATCGAAGACTCCAAATAGGGTAAAACTAAAAAACTATTAGTTTATGGAAACTTCCAATTTGGTTACCAAAATATATGCTTCATCAAAATTATTAATCCCATCTGGCTAGGATTAATAAAGACTCACATAGTGTTTGGCTTAGCTCGAAATAGTTATTTCTTGCTTCTCAAGTAAACTTGTTTCTTTATGGTTACTTATTATAACTTAAGGTTTCCATATTTAGTTTTAGCATATTTTTAGAAAAGTTTGCACCCTTACAAAAATACCTAAAACCTTAAATCATAAAACGAAGACCAAGATTAATTGCATGCAAAGAAAAGTACATCTAAGAAACCCTAGTTCTTGTTATTATGACAACACATTTAGGGTATAATTGATCTCGGATTCCCTTGTATCCTTATTAAATTCGGCTCTATTAGGGTTTTGAAAACCTAATGGATCGATAAAATTTAATCAAATACCTAAACCCAAATTTAATCACAAGTGCGATTAAACCCTAGTTGTCACATAAACAAAAACCCCTAAAGTAATAAATGAACCAAACCCTAGCATAACAAAATATCAAGATTCAATTTTTATGACAATATTAACAATTACTAAGAACCCAATCTAGGTTATATATGTACATGTGGCTATGATACCGACGTATGGATATGGTGGTCACCCGCATGGCTAATAAAACACGCACAACCGAAATAAACATAGAAAGCCATACAGACCAAACGCTAATTAGTCAAATCTCCTATATAGTGATATAACCAAATCTACCACATATAAAGGGTGTATAGGATACTTACTTGTTACTTATGTTGTACATAAGCTCATTGACCTTTAACTAGTTGCACGAAATGCCTTCTTCTTCTTATTGATGCTTCACGCAAACTTCTAGGGTTTCTAGGAACGATCATCCTTGGATTGCGTTAGGTATCCACCAATACTGCACAGGTAGAACTAGGGCTAAGAACCTATCGCAAGTTAGGCGAGTACGAAAAGTGGGGTAAAACCTAGTCGACCAATTGATCGAACTAGACAGATTAGGGTTTTGGAAAAACCTTAATTGATCGAATGTGCTCGATCTACCCAAGGGTTTAATCCCTTGGTGTTCATCAACTTATAAGACGACTAATTCGACTTGTTAAGTTGACTAAATGGATCGAATAAATGATTTCGGCCCTTAGTTTGGTTCGTCTGGTCGCATACAAGAAAAGGGAGAGAGAAAAGGACGGGATTAGGGTTATAAGGAGAGTTATGAGAATGTTGTTGGTGCAACATTGATTAGGTCTCCTTGATATTTTAACGATGAAAAATAAACATTCGCAACACACAATATCACAAACGATAGCAAAAAACCGAGCTGAACCAAGTATGGTTCTAACGCGTTGGGATACGCGCCAACCACGACTGGCCCGATATTTGAACGTCAGCTTTTCGCTTAAACCAATAGATGTGGATCTTTTAATAAAAGTATAAACATGATATTTGATCTGTTAGGTAAACTCGCAACGAGGTTTAGACTTAGAGAGAGGCCAAAAAATAAGTCCTCCCCGTTTTAAATAAAACACCAACTCAATATCTTTACTAAACGCCTCTAGCCAAGGCCAAAAATCTTTTCTCAAACCTAGGACATTTATACTTCAAACTAAAGTATTCATATGACCATAATCTGTGTCTACGTGTTCTCTAATCACGTAACAAGTTTACTCCCTTATTTGTCAAACAAATTCAAGGTCACTTTGCGTAAACGCATCATTTTCCTTTATGGGAAGTGCTTTACTTGTGATTCAAAGCACCTAGATTCTTTGCATCAAGGTGATTATTGATTATGCTTATTGTTGCTTAATCATTGATTAGGTCATATAGATTAATTGAGTTTGTGTATTTGGAAGTTGAATTATCCTTTGTATTTTTTTAACTTCCCAACAATTAAATGTTTTACACACTCCCACACTAAACATTCCATGCCTCCTACTTTGCTTGCGATATAGCAAAGTATTTGAATGACAATTTGGTAATCTCATCTCAAACTTAAACACGAACCAAAGTAAGTGTTTTAAGTACAAACTCTATAACCCTAAACTGAAGATGAAGGCTTAGTTGGTTCTCTAGTTTGATTCGAGGAGCAAATGCTCTTGAATGTATTTCACATTAATTGCAAGAGATGCATTTACTCCTATTACAACATTCCTGTTATAGCAAGGAATTAAGGTTTACTATGGGGTTCTCCTTTTCACATGTCAAACATTATATGGGTGGTTGAGATACCATTTAATGCTGCCATACTAGGTACGTGGGGAAAAGTCCTTTTGGGAAATTAGTTGTACTTCTATACTAACTTTGGAAGAAGTCATTTTCAAGGAGATATGCTTTATTCTTTTTTACTTAAAGCATATCTTTTTCCCGCCTAGTAAACCTGTAAGAAGAGAAACACTTTATTTCGTTCAGCTTGGCATTGCCAACCAAGCTGAATTGTAACTCTTGCTAAGATCTTGTCTTTAGTTTATGAACCACCACACAAATTAAAGTGAAAATATCTTTGATCTTCTAAGTACTCTTGAAGAGTTGGAGCTGAACTGTCTTCAGCGAGACATTTGACTTATGGTATTTTATCTTTAAATATATTAAGAGACTGAAGGGCACTAAACTGACCCAATAGATCAGATCCACGATTACATGTAAGTAAGTCATTTCCCTAAAGATCTCTAGCAAAACATGTTGACTTTCTAAATGCTACTTTCAAATCCGCATCGCAAAATTGACCAACTAAGAAAAGATTATGATTAAGCCCTTCGACGTAATAAACCTACTTGATTGTGACGTTTCCTTGAACTAGATCTCCATATCCTAGAATATGTGCAAATTGATCATTTTTTAACCGCATCATTCCGAGAAAGTTCTCCATGAAATTAATGAGAAGCTTGAGATTTCTCGTCATGTGCTTTGAGCACCCAGAGTCGACAATGAATAACTAGATTTCTATTAGTTACAAAAGAATTAGAAAACAATGTAGAGTTGGAAAAATTAGATCCCTTAGCATTGTGGGTTCCGAGACATTAGTTAACCTATATTAGTATCTAAATTCAAGCTAACACTTGTGTGTACATAATCTGTCTAGACTTAGGTATCCATTTATATCCTGGTGGAGTGAGTTTTATGTACCACCATTTACATGTCTTGATAACATTCTCATAAAGCATTCTGACTCTACTTCTATGTTTCGAGATAGTGGAGTCTGAAGCAACTGTTTTTTATGTGATGTTGCAATAAATTGGTTCATTGTTCTTTTGGGTTCACTAGCACTAATAGGCACTGCTAAAGGCTTCTTAGTTCTAGAATTCACGTCATTGATATAAGAAAGAACACAAGCATCATGATTATCTTTTAAAACACATTTGCCACAAGTTGCACATACAAAATTAACATTCGAAGTTAATTCATTTAAACTATCATTACACACAGTTCCACACATTGTTTTATTAGAAATCTTAAAAATCTTGCGATGGTCTTCTACTTGCATCATCTTATGCTTCACTTCACTATTGTTTTGCAAGACCCTGTATTTCATTATGTTGCTCTAAAGTTGTGGTCTGTTAACTCTAGTATTGTGATTCACTCATGTAAAAATAGACACACGTGGGTTAGTTTTCCTAATGTCTTGAAGTAACTAAGGTGTTCTAGTTCTTGCTAGCCTAGTGTTTAACTTCAACATTCCTGGTGTTAACACATTTGTGTTCTTTTCCACTCGATTTCCCTTTATCTGTGGAGTGACCCGTTTGATAAATTATGTTTTACATTAGTCTTAGGAACCGACCTTGACATTTGTTTTGGAACATCTTTTCTTTCAAGTGAGTTTACAAATGGAGTCGGTTTTCTCATAACTGATGGTTTTTGAAATTTAAACGCATTGGGTTGACAAACAACTAATGGTTTTTCAAACTTAGTTTCCACATACTTTTCTTTTAATTGATTCATTACGCATATTTGTGTTTGAAATTATCTTGTCTTGTAATTGAGCTCTCAAGTCATTTATTTCAAGCGTTTTACAATTGAGTTTAGCAATCACAGAATCTTCTTGAATTTTCTAGACTTTTTCATTATTCCCTAATATCAAAGATTGCTTTCCCCAAGAGTTTTCATAAACGTTCTTTTCCTTTTCATGTTGCAAAGCAAGTTCAAGATTAATACAATGTTGTTCTAGATTTGCAAAATGTTTGTCTGTTCTTTGTGTTTTACTCTTGGAAAGCTCAATCTCAAGATTCTCACATTCTATAGATTTTCTAAATACTAACATGCCATCTCCGAATATTCATCAATAGCAGCAAATGAACATAAAATAGCACACATGAGATCTTTTGATAAATATTCCTCCAAAAGTCGGTCATTTTCATATGAAAACTGTGTTCTTTGAAGTTATAGTTGAGACTAAAGAGATTCAACTTCTTTTTCAAGAGAGTTAAAATACCTCAGATCTTCAACCATTTCCTCTTTAAGCGTTTGTTTAAATTTTCCAAAATTATTTGACATGTACACAAGGGTTGGCTGAAGTTGAAGTTCTAAAGCACGTTTTAAATGAGGACTAGATTGAACAATCCAACTATCATCATGAATTAATTTGACACAATGTAAAACTATATTAGACAAATGAGAAACATTTTGTGGAAGAAAAAAAAGGCTTGCATACCTTTACTAACTTTGTTACTCATAAGAGTTTCATCTATTTTTTTTAACTTAGTTGGCTGTTTCTGAAAACCCCTTTTTGGAACGACTTCCTTTACAGGATAATCATCAAAACTTAAATTGTTTTGAAAAAAGATTTGTTCAGCTGATTTTTCCCATTGTGGTACAAACGTTTTGTAAAGATTATTCAGCTTTGGGTAATCAAAAGGTTTGATCAAGTCACTTAGTTTCGATCGACTTTCTTTGGCAAGATGAATTGTTTCATCCGTTTCGGGAGCAAGCATATTCACAAGATTATCTCTATAACACGCAATATCATACAAACATGGTTTTGCACATTCAACTTTCTTAAGGTACCGAGGTTTTGCAAAAGATGTTGTACATTTGAAATTAAGCATATTCATTGTTTGAACGGACTAACTGGTTTTATAGACAATGTCATTCAAAACTTTGACTTTTTTTTAAACCAATGACTTTTTCAATCTCTTTTTATTCTCGTTTTTGTAAAACTTTTTCAGTTCCCCTTTTTCATATGAAAGTGTGGAAATTGTATTTTTCTGTACATGAACTTGTTTTTCTATTTCTAAAAGCATTTGTTTAGTTTGATAAAATTGCATTGAAGCTGCACTTTGTGTTTTTCAGAGTTGACTTTAATGTCCTCAAGTAAACGATAAGTTTTTGCACATTTAAATTCAACTTCTTTTACACATTTCATATATTTGTACCTCTCAAGTTCAGTTGCTAAGCACGTGTTTGATGCTTTTAATTTTTTATTAATCTTTTTGCTTTCATCAATTTCAAGTTTCATATTTTCAATTAATCAAGCAAGCAAAGCACGTTCTTCCTGAAACTTTTGTTCATCCTCGTCAACCTCTCCTTCATTATTACTTATTTCTGATGGATCAATAGTGGTATTACTATCACCCTGTTCCACCACATATGTGTCATTAATAGATTCAGGTTGCTCAGGATGTTCTTTTTTATGGCAAACACATCAAATTCATTATCATTGTGTACATGTTCCAATAGCTCTTTGTCAAAGACAGGTCCAATGGCTTTATCTGCAGCTAGGATCACCTATTGAATCTTTGCCATGTACAGATAATGTGCTTCCAGTTCCTAATATGTGGGCTCCTCATCTGAATTAAGTATCCAATCTTGTTGTTTTTCACTTAACTGAACCCCAGCTTCCTCTTGTTTGCACAACAACATCTGGTCCTTGTGGTGGGATGAATCCTTTACCCGTTTAGCTGACCTGCATTCCCTTGCTGTATACTCAAACAGTCAAACTCTTTATAACTGTAACACTAAATCTCAGTATGTTGTTCACCCGATTCCCTGCTGTATCCATGTTCCCAATATCTGCAAATGTCATCTGATTCTGATTATCATTCTGCCTAATCTGTTTGTTATCCAGTTATTTTGTCAACTCTTGAAGAATTATCAACGTTTTAGTATCTAGTGTTTCATGATGATCTGAGGTTGTTGTTTGTGGGTTTGTAAAGATTCTCATAGGTTTTTGAAATAAAGGTCATTGCTTTCTAAATTTCCTTATCCCTATGAGTTTCTTCTTCATTACTAACAACTTCTTGTTCAGACTTAGATGGTGGTGAATATAACACCCTGTGTTTTCAAGTCATTGACGACGTCAGCAAATCCGCAATGTACTTTTTGTAATGTACGTGTTCACTTTAAATCATAAGCGATAGGTTAAATCGCGTACGCCAAAAATTAGCGTTCAATGTAAACGGGCATCAAACAATTAAATGTTTACATCAAGCAAGGGCTATATAATTATTTTGAGGATAATTATTAACTTTGTTCATTTTATTTTTATCGGATACGTAAAGTGTATACGTTTCGCGATAAATTGCGTTTAGGCACTCCCGGAACCACCAAAACTTTTCTACGCTTCAACAAATACCCACATTTATACCCAATACATAAAAATTACTAAACATCATCACCTACATCTTCTTATTGCCGAAATTCTTGCAATGATACAAAGATATATCAAGAAAATCCACTTTGGTCAAATGTACATCCATACCTCATTAAAGCCTACCCATACCTTGTCTATTTGACCAAGACTATGACCATGACTCCCTAAAACCCTCAACATGTTTCCTTGACTAATCCTATAATCTTATATAACTGTTTATTTCTTAGTTAGAGAACATCATACAAGCAAAAACACTTTACAAAAATCAAACCAATACTCCCTTTAGCTCACATATAAGCTTCTGGCCAAACATACACCCGTTAACATCCATTACAAAATTTTTAAACCTTATTTACATACACTCTCATATCATATTCTAAGATACATCAACGTATTTTGAAAGCCTTGATTATTATTTACAAAAAGTATTCGAAGCAAGAAATCAAAGATTAGGGTTTTTATTTGGGAAACAAGGGTTATCATTATGTGCAAGGCTGCGGGTTTTATAGGCTAAACACGGGTTTGCATTTGTTTCTCATCATCATATAAATTCATAAGGTCTACTTTAAAAACCTTTAATGCCTTCATTTTATAAGTTATATGCAATGTTTATTCTATTTTAGCTTGAATCACCATTTAGGATTTTATCATGAAAATGAGGTTTTTACTTGAAAGGATCATATGGATTACTTTTATATATCTTATGATGTTAAAGGCATCATGTTAAAAGTGATGATAAAATATTTCATCATGTTGTTTTAGTGTAAACATGATCATGGATTAATTAGGGTTTTTATGACTTCATAATATATTACAAGTAAAAGAAAGGCAAATGACTTATTAATATTAATTATGGACTTTTAATCATGTTATTAGAACACTAAAATAAAGTCATGTTGGAAGAAATACACTTGTACACTTATGGTTTATATGTAAAAGTGACTAAATATAAACTTGTGTTAAAAAGGTTAATTATGAAAGTTAAGGGTTAAAAGTATAATATGGACTTGGTAAACTTGGACATATGAGAACTATTATGGTACCATGGACTCTTATTATATGTATCACATATGACATATATGAAATATAAGACTTGGGGTAATTTACAAAAGTGGAAAAATATGAAAACAAGGATATATATGGACTTAACAAACTATCACAAACATTCTGTCCAAAATTCGAAATTTAACATATCCATTTTATATTTTTTTAAGATAATCATTTCACGGACGATTCCTAAAAGGTATGAAACTTGTTAAACGGTATGAATAATGAAAAGTTACGTTAAAAACGAGTTAAACGTTAATAAACGAAGTCGTAAATAAATTTTTATAAAAACATTTTTATAAAAATTATAAACAGCAAGTATTGATATTTTTAACAAATAATACATATTTTTAGGATTCCAAAATGATAAGAATCGTAATTTTTCAATTAATAACAAATGAGTTATGAATTTCGCGAGTTTACGACAATTAATACTTTTATAAAACTATTTTTATAAAAGTTACTATTCATGACAGAAAGTTATATTTTTGTAAACCTCATAAAATTATAGATAACTTTCAATGTACAGAGTAACGTCCTCAGATGATCCATTAAAAACGGGTATAACGAATAAAATACGACATTTACGGGTTTTACGACAACAAATACGAATTTAATAAAGCTCACGTCTGATGTGAACAGTAAAAGTTACTGTTCACCAGGGGGTCAAAATATGGAAAATGTCAAATTATGATAACCCGTCTTAATACGAAAAGATGGGCATAAGAAACGCGAGAATCGGGCTTCAAAACGCAAAAAAGTTATGCTTAGTTTTACTAAAACGGTTTAATTATAACGTTTTAAATTATTAAACATAATTTCCAAAAACCATTAGTTGGTGATGAGCTTATATAGAATATTATGTGGTTATCAAAGTACTATATTACTAGGGAGTTTCATAATGAGGCCTCTTCGGATGGCGTATCGACGAGTTGTTGGATTTACGATTTAAAGTGTCCTAACTCCTCGTACGTCATGTCATGACCTCTTTAATTATGATAGCCCGAACGATAGTACGATATTGCAACCATAGGATTATATTCAATGTTATTGATTAAAGTACTCGGTACTTATACGACCTTAATTTAATTAGGTTGCATTTGATCAATTCGCGTGACGCTTTATCTGCGATATTTGGATTATCAGAACTCAAGGTGAGTTCATAGCCCCACGTTTTACATGCTTTTGTTTTACAAAGTTTTTGGGGTGAGAAACATGCAATGTTTTACAACTGGACACAAGTGGTTAAGTTTCACACTATGATTACGTGTTGCCTAAGTAGCGATAACCCTTATATGAGCCCATTATCATGAACTGTTAATTACGAGCGCGAATGTTATAAATAGATCTATTGGGTTTGACAACCCCGTTCGGGTGATTAGCTATCACCCTACAAACGAACGTATACCATGTCGAACAAAGGATGTTGCGGGTTAGAACATCACCACGGGCAAAGTAGGCCATTAATTTGGTATTCATACACGTCAAGCTTCAGTGTCATGAGCTTAGAGCAACGTAATTACATTTATATGATGTCTGCATTTGTTGCATTATCATACACTTGGGAAATCTTGTGGTCCTACAATATATGATTTATCAAACCTATGAATTCACCAACATTATTGTTGACGTTTTAAAGCAATGTTTTTCAGGGGATCAATAAGCACAAGGTGCGATGGATACATTGGTGGTTTTGATTTGGATGTCTTGCATTAAAGATTTTGTCGCATTTCATTTTGTTATCTGTTATGGGCTGAAAATCTTTGTAATTGATCAAGTGAACAAGTTAAGCTTCGGGCTTATGTAACAATTACTTTATTAAATCCAATGTATCGTTTTCAAACGACTTTTCGGTCGTTCTATATATATCTTGTGTTGTTGATCTATGAAGTAACACGCCCCGGACCCTCATTCCGCTGCGACCCAATTTGGGGGTGTTACAGTGAAGGAGCTCTAGAAATATCTTTTCCTTTACTTCAGGTAGCATCTTGTAATCGGGTTGATGACGTTGAAGGATTGTAATTAGGTTTTGGTTGAGGATAGTAAATTGGTTGTTGTTGAGTAGTAGCAACAAGTGCAAGTGGATTGCCATTCCTTGCTAATCTTTCAGCTCAAATTTCATTCACTTCATTTTGATGTTGCTTGAGGATGTTAAAGAGTGTGTGATATGAGACAGTTTTCAAATATTGTCCTTGCTTGACAATTGTCACAAATCTTTGCCATTCTTGTTAAAGCTGAAGCAAAAATTAAACATTCACTTGATGAGGTGAAATTACACATTTATTCCTGACCAATTCATTCATCAATTTGTAAAACCTTAAGTAGCATGATTAAAGTGATTCCCCGTCCCTTAATGTGAATTTACCAAAAGCCCAGAATAGATTAGTTTCCACATCATGCTTGTTGATATTCTCGCCTTGCACTAAACGTTTAATTTATTTCCATACCTCCTTATCAGTTGCACAACCATCTATTGTGGAATATATATCATTGTCAATCCTAGTCAGTATGATGTCAAATGCTTCAGCTTTAGCATCAATTATCTTTTAAGTTCATCGTTGACACTAGAATATGTTTCCATCTTTGTTTCTGCTAGTTGAGGTGGAAAAGCGTCAATAACAGGTTCCTCAGGATATGTAACAATTTGTACTTATATGAACCTTCATCAATGCAATGATTGATTAGATCATGATTTGGTCTTGTTGCAATGTATATTCTAATTCGGGATTTCCACTGAGCGTAGCTACCAAAAATAAACATTGGTGCATAATCTTTCCATGATTGCATTGTGTATTGCACTTAAAGATATATTGTTGTTTGTTGTAAAAGGATTATGGATCATAAGTAGATAAGGTTGTGTTGTGGTTTAACTTGATGTGATTTAAGTTTTTGATTAACAGTCGTTAAGTGTCTTGTTAACAAAGGATTAACGATGAAATGATTTTGGACTAACGGTGAAAACAACTTTGACGTTAAAGGTTAACTGTGTAAATTCTTGCTACGGCTTGCAACTTAGAATTTTGACTCGATAATGGCACTCTGAGTTGACCCGGTAAATAAGTACAAACGTAACTCGTCTTGACCACGTCTAAATTTGCCTTAATGAAGTCCCAAACTCGCCTTGCAAACAATCTAAACTCGTTGTGAAGTCTTGAAACTACACTCGCTATACAAATACGTCGTGTACACAATCTACACTCGCTTGGATTCAAAAACCTATACTCGCTGTTTAACCAATCTACACTCGTTGTGTCCTTGGTTCTAAACTCGATGTCCTTGTTGGTTCTAAACTCGCCGAGATCTTGGTTCGCAAAACTATTGCTTGCTTGACGAAAGCTTTAATTCGTTTGGTGTCCGTTTACGTTAATTATTGATTTTTAGCTTACGCGATTTAACTTAACTATTAAAATTAAAAGCGAACGCGTACGAGAAAAAAATAAATAGTGAATTTAATAGCGTCGTACATTGATCAAAAATACGGATTGTTACATTTCTTGTCCAAACTTGCTATGGTTCGAATCCTACACTCACCAAAAGAGGTTTTTGACTTATGTTGACCTTTCAAACACCTAAACTCGCTACATAAATCTTCTACACTCGTTAGATGTTCAAAATGGTTTCAAGTCACAAAAAACCTTAAAATGTATGCTTTTGACGCGACAAGTTCAAATCTTTTTGTTGAATTCTTGTTTAACACACTCTAAATGAACATAAAGTAGCAAACTTGTAAAGATTTAACGTTAAAACAAATGTTTTTGAATCGTTTTTGTCGAAGTTTATTAATACCTAGAGTTTTTACCAAAACATGAACAAAATCTTTGGTTCGAATCATTTGAAGTGTAGAAACGTGTTATAAGCTTTTATCAACCTAAAACACAAGTGTTTGAAGATTAACATAGGTTTATAAAACATTTTTGGACTTGAAAATCTTACGAACCAAACATAATACAAATTTCGACACTTAAAAGCTTTAAAAGCTATCCTTTGTTTATAATCCATTTCACAATCTAAGATCAAATACTTTGCATAATTAGTGCGACAAATAAGAGGGTTTACAAAGAGGGAAAGAGAAAGTAGAGAAAAGGAAGAGAGGAGGAAGGAAACACTATGTGAAAATGAAATCAATAATGAGACCAATACCCTCCTAACATGTTAGGAGGGTTGTATTTATAGTGCCATGCCTTATGTAAGGCTTATGGGCTTTCTTCTTGGGCCGGATTTGGCTTAGATTGGGCTCAAGGCCCTAAACGTGGATAATATTAGATTAAAGTCCAAGCCCATGATCCTGACTAGTCTATTTCCTACATTACAAAGTCACTATCACGTAAGACCGACACTTACACTAATGACCATTACATTATATGTTTCACTTTGTGAATTTTAAGGCTAACACCCCGAGATGTGAATTGACGGGAAATTCGTCGTACATGCATAACCTTCATTTATTCTTCATTTATTTGTCTTTTTCCTTTATATTATTCGTCTTGGTTAATCACGAACATGAAAACATAATTTCATGCTATTGTGGACCAAAAAAATTAACCAAATAATATGTACAAAAGCATAAATAACGTTGGTAAAAATATGCTCAATTTGAGCGTTATCAGTGAGATATTATTTTATTTGTTTTAAGTTTTAGATTAATTGTATAATGCAATTCTTGATGATAGAAACAAGTTTTGGTTACCCGCGCTTCGCTGCGGCGCGTTTTGTCTATCGTGTTTTTCATTATAGAGGTTTCTTATATGTATTATTTGAAATTTAACACAAAATA